>CADDXX010001009.1:63395-143484 GCA_902810485.1 Alauda arvensis | reverse complement strand
TGATCTGCCTCCATCTTGACTCCATTTCCCCTATACAGAAAAACCTAAAAACTATACTCTCTCACCCAGTGACATAATAAAAATCACACCAATCAAACCCTTGTGATCTCCAAATCCTCAGACAACCCTGGCAGTGCTTTTTCCATGGGCTGAGTCCAAAAGTCACCACGGTTTCAGGCACAGGCCAGGGAGGATTCACCCCCCCGTCCAGGCTCCTGCCCATCCAGGAGAACCAGAGAGATACTCTGGCTTGCCACATCTGACAAATATCCACAGGCCCTTATCTTCTCATTATTCTGAGTGAGGACCCAGGAAAGCTTTGGTGCACTGGCACAGAATTTTGTACTCTAAAGACAGGCTTGGGAATTGGYTGGGTATCAGTCAGCAGGTGGTGAGCAATTGTACTGTGCATCACTTGGCTCCCTTGGGTTCTGCTACTCCCTCTCCTTCTTATAGCTGCAATTAATATTAATAATAACATTAGTAGCATATTTAGTATAATTCCACCCTCCCCCCCCCAAATTATTAAATTGTTCTGATCACAACCCAGGAGATTTAGCTTTTCTTTCCAATTCTTTTCCCTGCTGTAGGGAAGTGAGCAAGTGATACTGAGTTGCAGGCTGGGGTTAAACCTCGGCAGTGCAGGACTTCTCTCAGCCTTGCACTAATTCCTCAACAACTCCATGTACTGCCTGAGAGCTGACCTGGTGTCTTCACATGAGCTGAAGGGCATCTCTGTCTTGGCTGCACTATCCATATTTATAGCAAACAAAAACCAATGATATGATTTAAAATTCCAGAGGCAATTTGGCATACAGAGAGATTAAGTGCAACAGCTGGTCCAAAATAAATGCACAAAGGCAGCTCTCTGCTGATTCTCTTTACTTCTGCAGGAAGGAAGAACAAAACCCCTCAATGCTCTGATTGAAACTCAGAATATTTTCATATGGATAAAGTTATGCTCTTTCCCTGGCCATCACAGTTTCCTAAATGGCTACACTTTCTTCAGATACGAAAATTAGAACATTCCAAAACATCTCCTGATCGTAGTGATAAGCCAACAGTGTGTCTTTTCTTAAAAATCTGTGAAGACAAAGGGGGAAGTGCTTCAATGAGCAGTTACTCACTCATACTAGGCAAGTTGCAAGTTGTTTTTCCTGAACAGGTTTTGTGTTATAAATCTCTTCATGTTCCTGGTGTTTCTGTACTTAAGAAAATGGATGCAGCAAGAGAGAGGAAGTGATTTCTTTTGCTACTATTCATTGGCTGGCTTGTTTCTAAACCTATACCTCTCTCAGACCTTCTTGAAATAACCAGGACTTGTATGAAAATAACAAAAATCATCAACCCTTCTCCCAGCATTTTCCTCTGAACTTCTTTGTTACTAAAGATATTAAATCAATTTGAAGACATATTTTTGAATTTAGATTGTTTGTCCCATACATTTCTTTCTAAAGCACAATAGACATTGAATAGCAAAAAGAGAAAAACAAACAAACAAACAAACAAACCCAAACACCTCAAATCCTGTATTTATCCATAAAGTTTCAGATCAGTCTTGGATATTAATACCCCATCTGTTCTACGCCATTTTTTTGTGAGACTGATAATGGAATAAAAAAGGGAATGAAAGTTAGAGACAATGTTTTCTAGCAGGCTTTTCTTGTCTCCATCACTTTTGTCTCTTTTTCCCAGCTTGCCTTGGCATGGGTTAAAAATATAAAAAAACATAAGTGTACATCTTCTCATTGTTCATCCTAACCACAGATTATCACACTTACATGGTGAGCTACAGAACAATCATTAATGAAACTAAGGGAATTCCTTTGTAATTACAATCAATTACAGCCATCTTTTTGCTATTGAAAACAGTTTGTTTACTCGTGATTTTTAATCTCCTGATAAATTTTCATTAAAGTTAATTGTTTTCCAGAGAGTAAATCATAATTGTTACCAGGTTAAAGAGAAGGGAATCTGAACAGCACTCAACCATCACAGACATAAGAGGTATCATTAAAAATGATTTATAGACACAGAATAATATTCTGATTAATTTACTCCAGAGGCTTTTCTAAATAGCCTTCAATCAAAATTGAAAGGAAATATCTTAAACCACTAAATAAGTAAAAAAACCCCAACAAGACAAACAAACAAAGAAACAAAAAAACAAAGGAAAGAAAAAAACCAAAACAAAATCCAACAGAACAAACAACTCAGCAACCTCCCTCCCCTCAGTTCTCTGCACTCACAGAATAGATTCCAGTCTAATCCTTGTATACTTCAAGTAATGCCCCAATAAGACATGGGAAGACAATATTTAAAAATTCTGTTACTTCCATTGAAAAGACAGAAAAAGAATAAATCCTAAAATCAAAACTTAAACCAAACACAACTAGTCTCTTATTCTAGCAAAAGAAACAAAACAACAGTTATTCTGTCTTCTTCATGCTTCATGGTCTATAATACGTAGAATTAAGTTTTTTCTTGCATTCCAAAACATATAATTCTTTCAAAATTCCAAAGCAGTCAACAATACCATTTAATAAACAGCATATTAATTACTCAGATGCAATTTAGTAAGATAAAATCTTTGCTTTCTAAGACAGTGAAGTATAATTAAAACTGATTATAAAATTAATTATATTCTAAAGGCACTTGTTTTCTTAGCCTTACTTACTGCAGAAACAACTAGATTTAATAAGACTGTGAAATGCACTGATGGCATTACATGAAATCAATTAAGGCTCACAAAGGATACTATTAAACTGTTAGTGTAGTTTTCATTTGGAGCATCAGCCTCTGAGGGCTGAACTCCATGGCCTAGCAAAAAAAGTGATTTGCTACCATGCAAGAGAGAGAAGCCTCAATTCCCAGGCTGGAAAACTTGTCTGGCAGCACTTACAGTTCTTATTGTACCATTAAATAACACTAAATAAACACACACATTATTTTTTCCCTTGAAAAACATGGCAGTAGTACTCACATTACACAATGATGCTGACAGATCAGCTTGACTCAATATATTTTAAAACATGTACCCTGTCAACATATTTTCAGAAGCATAAAATGCTAACCAGAAAAAACCAAAACAGCTCCGTAAAATTCAGGTCAGATGCAGCTGGTAACCAAAACTGGTTGGCATCTGAATAAGAAGGAAAGAAGCCAGCCTGCCTACTGCCTCTTATATTTATACAATCTAATAAAAAATTTTAGTTGCAAAGAACCACTCCATACCTTATACATTTATTTTTTACTCTTCAGGAGGCTTCAGACTCCAATGGAAAACTAAAATATAGAATAAGTTTTCCACTATAAGGACATAATCTGATTAAAATAGATCTGCTGCAGAAAGATGATAAAACATCAGGAACTACAACCAGAGGTAATATGAGAATACAGAGAAATACTAATAATTTATTATCATGCAGATTGAATAACATGGAAAGAAACTACAGCTCTAGTTCTGTTCCTCAGGATCATGCAAATATAAATAAATAATTAAGTAGCGAATTTCCAGAGCCCAGTGCAGCAAGTTCAGATGGTGTTCAACTCCCTCAGTTCATCAGAACTTCAGTATGTGTTTCATACAAAAGCCTTACAGAGAACATCCCAACTCCACTGAGGATGAATGGCAAACCTTCAGCTGACTTTAAAGGGAACAGGATGTTCTCTGATACTTCTACCACAATTCTTTTTTGGAGGAATTTCAGAGACAAAAATTCTTAACAGAAGAAACCATAACGCTTCAAACAACAATTCTAGACCATTTAACAGAGTGGAGAGAGAGAATAAATACATCAAAACACTAAGCCTGGGAGTGAGGAAGTCTGACTATACTGCTATGAAGAGACTAGACAAAAATGGATATACCTGAAACTTCATGTGCTCACAGGCAATTCTGATAGAGTAATCCAAATCTTTCTCTTGAATTGTGCATGATTTGCAATGTTTCCTTCCTTTTTAATGATTTTTGAAATAGTTATCAGGTGTTTACATTAAAAAGATACTTGATTTGGCATGAGATCTATCATTTTGTACTCACTGCCATGCAAGAATCTTCTATGTATTACAGATAATTTATCCAACTTTTGAGGAGATGCATTTCTTTGCCCTAACATATGTCTGTCTGTTCTCAAACCGCTTTCCAAATTTTAATCATGGAAATGAGCACATAACTGATGCATTCATCAGTTTAACTGGTGATTCAGCTTTACTTCAGCTTATGCAAAAAATCCATAAAGTATATCATTACCTCTTTACAAGCAGCTATTTGGGAAGCAAGTCAAGGATGCAAAGCTTTGTTATAGAAACCTCTTGAATAAAACAAAACTGAGATTGAGAGCATATAATGTAGTCAATGTAAATAATGTTCAACCCTGAGCATCAGGAGCCTTTTCCAAGGGAGCAGTAAAAGGTGGTATTAAGTGCAGTAATGAACCACTGGGAAAAAGGTATGAAGAGCAAAATGGCAAATTAATTCAGCTTAGTCAAACCCAGAAGGATCTGAGTAATTTTTGATGGAAAAAATCATCAGCACTATGAGAGCAGAAAGGTTCAAAAGATTTGTTTAAAACAGACACTACAATGAATGTTTAAGTTCTGATGGGCTCTGAACTAGCCTTCAAGAAATTCAGTATCTTAAATCAAGCTCAACAGATAATGAAGGTTCCAATACACATTAGCATCTGGAAGATAGTAAAAATGAAAGAAATAACTATTTATGTCCATTTTAACTCACTCTCCTGAGCCTGGGCTGGGTACTTTGTCCCAACCAGCAGAAAGAGTAATATCAGACATAAAAGCAGTGACATGATGGGAAAACAAATTTAGCTAAAGCAAACTTTAATAAATACATTCCATACTTCTACATTTATTTTCCCCAACATGAAAAGAAATAACAGTGACAAATGTCCACAGCTCCAAGGGGTCACCACAGGATAAAAAGGAAGGGTGTCACCAAAGCAGACCTGAACTATGATTTCTTTGTGCCATCTTATTTCACAAGTGTATTCTGCTAGTGTTTCCACAGGAAAAAAATAGAGCAGACAAGCACTGGAAGAGCTGCCTCCCATCCCTTGGAGCAAATCCTCACTGATAAACTTACAGGTAAACAAGCTCAAAAAAAAAAAATCTCACTTCTTGGAATCAGTAAAAGAATATGGTTCATCTACGGACACTGCTAGTAATTAATTAGCACAGCTGAAGCACCAACCTCAGACATGCTTCAAGCACCAAGAACTCACGGAAATTTTGGAACTGTTTACCATTACTGATAAGAAACAGCATCATGCTTTTCAGATTTTAAGGCTGTGGGGTACAGAAAATGCATCCAAGTTAGATTTAAAAAATCCTAAAGCTAAATTAGACTCTGACTTGATGCAAATTTAAAAAAACTCCAAACTTGTAAGATATAGGAAAAAAAAAAGAGAGGAAAATAAGGACAATAGCAAACATATAACACTACCAAGATAAAATGCAGAAAGTGGGAACTGGGTGTTTGCAAGCTTGGCCCTTTAGGCACTTCACAAAACATTGCTTTTGCCATACACTCTGTCAATTAAACAAATGGAATCTCAGAAATACATGGCACATTTTAAACAGATAAAAATAACACCATGAAGTGGACCCATATAATGCATTGCCACAAGGCACCACTGTGCTGAAGCAGATCTATCTTTGATATGTAATTGATTATGCATCTTCACAAAGGGAGAACCTGCAGAGATGCCAGAGTGATAGTTCCAAAAGCTATAATTTCTTATCATTTGCAGAAGATAATGTTTTTCAGTAGCTTGCAGGAGATGTAATGCTTAGGAGCTGGGAAGTGCTCTACATTTCTTAAATTTGTCAGGGAATTATAATAGGTCAGTTAAGTTTGGGGTCAAAATGTAATTGACATTGGATGGCACACAACATGAACATACAACATAATCTTTTCCTTTTCACAAATTCCTTCCTTCCTTACTGTTTCCCATTTTACACACCTGTATTAGATCCACCATAAATGCTCTGTCCTCAAGATTTACCAGTGGAATCTCACCTCTCCTCAGTGATTTCTCACCATGCCTATTTTGGGCCATGCAAGAACACCACATCCCTAATTCTACTGCTTTCCAATCTGCCCTCTGTGTTGTCCCTGCCCCAGATCTCTGCCTTGGTTAGCAAGAGTCAGGACCAGACCATGACCATAAGAAATATTTGGGACTCGTTATTTGTTGATTTCTTTGTGATTTAATACAAAAACATGCGATTGCAATTTCAGTCATAGCTAAACAACAGCCACACAAAAAAGGCAAGCCCTGCTGTTGTCAGCTTGACTCATTTGGCGGTAACTTCCAAAAAGAGACTAAGCATTTAATAGCAGGCTGAATTATCCTCAGTTTCAAGCATGACTGACAAGGCAGTGAGGGGAAATTTTAAACTGCCTGCACAGCAGCTGAAGAAATACAAAAATACAGGGAAAACACCAGGGAAAGGAAAAAAAAAAGCTATCACAAGAATAACAATGCAAGCAAAACATGACAACTAAGGTCAAATTCCTTTTCCTGGCACTCTGCTAGTCCATCAGCTTTATTAATTTCTGTTCAGTTTGTTTTAAAGACCACGAAGCCTGATAAGAAGTCTATTGAGGGGACTGGAAAGGCATTTATTTGTTCTATGAGCTTTGGATGAGAGCAATAATCAGTTTGCTATAGTTTTTTAATTTATCTGCATACTAATAGGAAATAGATTTAAGGTCAGGCTTTCAGGGCATAGTGCATTAGCTTCTGTTCATGTTCAAACAGAAACTAAAATTTTTTAATTACTTCAGAAAATATCTCCTTTAAGAGAAAGAATACATTTGTCTTAATTTTATAATGGAATGGGAACAAAAATTGACATTTCTGTTCTTCCACAAATCAAATCTGTTCTTCCTTAACACCTTGCTCCTCCTTCATCTCCTGCATGTGCAAAAGAGGAAGATTTCTTAAATAGAGCATTTCTTTGATATGCCCACATTGAGCTTCATTTATGATTCAAGTCTGGCCACAAAACTGCTCTCCCTTTAGAATTCTGYTCCATAAACTATTCAATKATTTTGTCCAGTTGAATTCCCCTTGAACACCAGAACTATCCTCATTTTCAACAGAAAGGAGTAAAGGGCATTTAGCACACAGTAATTATGACCAAAGAAAAAGAATTTTGTTTTAATCAAGACCAACATAGAAACCAAGAATGAGATAAAAAAGACAGTGAAATAGCAAGTGTCTGAGCAGTAAGCAGTGGTCTTCTAAACACATTTCTTGTTTAGTTTCTGTTGGTAACTTGCTAACCCTGTTGGAAACTGGCCTCACTGCAAGATACCAGTCCTATTCTCCTTTTTAATTGTGTACAGTTAAATCATTAACAGTTTTATTATTTTATTAAAACATAATCCAGTAACTGGATTACAGTTAGAGCATGGTGCTAGTAACACCAAGGTCGTGGGTTCCATCCCTGTATGGGCCATTCTTTGTGGGTACCATACCTCAGAATATTCTGTGATTCTGTGATTTAAACCCAAAACAACTAAGCTCTCAATGAGCTGAATTCATGATGTCTAGAAATCTGAGCAAATCCTTAGTGGAACAGACAAAACCCAGCCATTTAATTTAAAAACAGCAACACTTTTTGCTGTGAGGTCATTTTTGTTTGTTTGTGAGAGGATTTAGCAGACCTATTGCCTCTCTGGAAGAGATAAAGTTACTAGACTACATATATTTTCAGGTGGTGGGAAAATTTAAATTCCTTAGACTCATGCTAAAACTTTTAAGAAACTTATCCCTGAAGTCGCAAGGATCCATGGATCCTTTTGTCAAATACTGCATTATTGATGTTGCTCTCTCCTGAAATAACTCGAGAACTCTTTCCTTTTTATAATTGTAAAAGAGTTTCTCAAAAATCACAGGAATATGTTCACAAAGGTGGAAATGATGAATCACACAGTATTCTGGGTAACACTGCCTTTTCAGTGCATCTCACCAGCATTCTGAGGATAACATCCAAGATTATCCTCTCAAAAATTGAACCAAAAACATTCACTACCACCAACTGAATTCCCATCTTGGAGCTGATGTCAGCACTGCACAAAAGAGTGCTGAGTGGAGAACTAAGATAAAACTAGAATTTAAGCAGCTAAGATGACTTTCTAGGTCTCCTGATTATATGAGCTTCATCTGGCAGCTTCATTCACTTCTTTTTACAATTATTTTTCTTATATGTGATGAAATGTCATCATTCTGAAGGATATCAGGAGGAAAAAATAGCGAAGCATTGTTAACTGATGTCATTGCTGGTAAGACTGATATTATATTTTGTACCTAAATATTTGCTTGAGATCGTAGGCAGTTAGTAGAATGTCTTTCAACTATGTTATCTCCCTTTTTATCTATTATAAAACAATCCTTCTGTGCCAAATGGTTTTTCAGGTGTGCTTTTAAAAATGGATATTTTAAGAAATGATATAAATAAAACATAAATCAAAAAAAAAAAAACAAATTAAAATCAATCATCTAAACCTTGCCATTCCCACCCTTATAGCCCTTGTCTGAGGATTTAAAATAAAGGTAAAAGAATGCAACAGAGACAGCAAAAAATATTTATATCTCTTTTAAGGAAGCAACTCTTAGGTAACCTTAAAGATATCCACATTCTAAACACAAAAGGCTTAACATTTTTCATCACAACCAGCAAATATCGAGTTTTTCTTTAGAGTTTGCTCACTCTGCTGGAGAGTAACTTCTGAGAAGTTTGGAGTGCTTTACTGAAAAATTAGTTTCATGACAATGAAAGGCTTCATATGCTCACTTCTCTAATAAGAAAGACATGAAGATCCCATATAAAACTCAGACTTTTCAGAATAGTTCCAGATTAAATGCTTTTTTGAAAACTTTGTCTGTTTTATTCAAAATAATAGCCCAACAGAGATATATTAGTTCTTCAGAATAAACATGCTGACATATAAAATTATTTGGTCCTTGATATAATCTCAACTGTGATACCTCAGATTGCAGAGATTCACTTTCATTTAGTGTGACTAGTTTTACTGATGAAGTAAGGACTTAAGTCCTTAAAGATTTCATACCAAGAGAAGTTCTCAAAGGCAGCAAAAAAATCTGACAAACATCTAGACTGAGAATTTCTTCTTTAACTAATGCAGGCAACAAAGATAAATGTATTATCAACATCTCTTACAAAACAAAAGAATTCCCCTACAATTACAATTTTTTTCCACCAGACTTTCTAATTTTAAATTAGAATCCATTGCTAAACTGGTGTAAGTAGCAAGCTTCAGCATGACATGTTTGTTGTAAGAAGCAGTCTCTCTTCAGGTCTACTTTCTTTGAGCCTGGCAAAATTATATTGAAAACCAATCAATAAATCATCACAGCATGATGATAAAAATGAAAATTATCATAGTATATTTTTGAGAAAAAAAATTACATCAGAAAATGGCTTTTTTCATCTTTATCCAAAGCCACATTTGCAAGGATTTCTTGCTCACACCCCCATGAATGCAGCTCTATAGCCAGGACAACAACTGCAGGCACAGATGTGTAAACAGACTTCTCAAGTGACCAAGATTCCCATGGCCACAAAGTGTGCCTGCACAGAGAATTTTTGGAGCTGCTCATACTCATGGTCCTATACAGATTTTATGAACATGAACCAAGCTTCCAAACAGCAGGAGAATGGAAAGGGAAAGGATGAGTTTGCTTGAAGACTTGAGCAGTCTAAGCCAAAATGAGCAAATAAGCTTTTCAGAGATGGCTCCTAGATACTGGAACCAACTATGAATCTTCAGTATAACTCAACAAAATTCACACTGCTGGCTGCTTCTGCTGTGTAAAYRCAGTTTTTCTCACCTAGAATGCAAYACAACTGTAAAGAAAATGTGATTACTTCCACAAGTAACATAAAGTAAAGTAGTGTTAGGATGGGTACAGTATATTGAGAAAACCTGTCTCCAGCAGAATGATTGAACTCTTTCTGTGAAGATAACAGCATTATACTACCAAAATTCATGTACAGATAAAGGTTACATTCTAATATTTGTATCTTTATAACAAGCAACAGCTGATTAGGAATAATTTGCTGCTGAAAGACCAAATCTAGATTATGACCTTTTTCACACTTAGAATTACTGTTTCATTATGCATTTACATATGAAGGAGACATGCATCATACTTTTGTACTGTTTATGTTCTTAGTTTTTTTGGCCATTTACATTTTATACTGTCCAGCTGACATGCAAAATCAAGTTGTTTATACCACTGGCTGCATTAGAGAATTAACACCATCCTTAGTTAAACATGGGAATTGGTACCTCAGGTCTTCCAAACACATTTAGAAATACATCTCCTTGCCCCTCATTATACTGATGTTTCACTGTTCATACCTCATAGTGGGGAAAAGAAAGTTACTTTTTTTGTTTAGAATGTGATGTATCCTCTATATTGTCTCAGGAGCCAAAAAAGCATCTTGAGCAGTGAAAGTTCTCAGGACCAACTGTGGGGCCTGAGCTCCAATGAGCTTGGCCACAGGAACCTGGGGGTGATGTGAATATTTGAAGATGTCTATTACACAGTGGTGGTTTGGAATCCTAAACAATTCTCATAACAGACACTCTATTTAAGAGAGATCTCAGTCGATTTTTAGCTTAATATTCAAGCTAATGATATTTAACACATTTAGTGGATTCACAGGAAAGGAAAATACAAGCAACTGTTGATGTTTTTGAATGGTAATTCACATAAAATGTGTGTGCCCACAAAAGGAGGAAGTAACATAATACTACCATAACAAACATCTTTTTCATATAGCAAATTTCTAATGGTTGCTTCTATCATTGCCCTTTTTCCCTTCTTGAGAAGACTTCAGTTCATCTGTTAGATTTATTTTTGTTAATGCAAGCAATAGAGACCACATTCTCTCTAATTACTTCAGATTAAATAATATGCCTATTTCTTGGAAAGTCAATGCTTCTAAAGAAGAAGGGGCCTGTTTTACAAGTCAGTCTGGCTGTTGCCCAAGTTCATGTGCTTTTTAGTGTATCCTTGCATTATCAATAACAAAAGTAAAAATTAAAAAGTGTCAGGCGAAAGAAAGGGAAACAACCATCAAGCATTCACCAGCTTGTGTCCTAAAGGACTTAAAGAACCACTGGTTATAGCTCAGTGTTATAAAGCACAACAGTGAGGCAAAGGGTAAACACACAGCAATCAGCTGCAAATCTACTTAAGAAAACAAAACACCAGCTAGCAGATGTTGCCTTAATGACTGAAGTACTTGCCTTGGCAACTCTTACCAACAGGCAAAGTGGAATTTTACTACTGCTTCCTTCCCTGCCTGTTGTCTTAGTAAACAGGTTATGGAAAAGCAGGTTTCATTTTTTTTTTTTTTTTACATGAACACACAATTCTGATAATAATGACAGGTTTAAGGGAAACCAGTTCAAAACAATGTAAGCAACTCTTTGATTTAATTTTTAAAAGAAAATATTCACAAAATATTTAGGCCATTTAACTTAGAAATATATATAGAGAAAGCAAAATCTTCAGCTGAATATTTCCTCTTGGCACTTAAGATATGCATAAAAAGTGATAAAACTGCTAGTAAATACTGGAAAAACGGTCAATTTGGAGTCTGTTTCTACTGTCACTGTGGGGTGACCAAGTAGTCAGAGCAGCATTCATTGTCTAGGTGAAAATAACACACACAAATATATCTGAAATCATTGCATACATATCTGAGACTTTCTTGGAGACTGTGACAAAACAATTCACATCTCCTTTCTATGAGTAAATATTCTCTTACAGATCAAAAGATGCCCAAAACTATAACTCCCTCCCCTTTTTTAATTTCTCCTTGCAATACTCTGAAAGCTGAAGAGTTGAAGCATAGAAGGAGGGCAAAAAATCCGAAGTGAAACCTTCCCAAAAATCTAGAACAAATTGGCATTTAAATCATCCAAAGGTCAGGGACTTCAYTATCTCTTTCTGCAGCGCTGTTTAACAAAGGAATCACAGAATCATAGAGGTTGGAAAAGAACCTCTGAGATCATCAAGTCAAACCCTTAACCCAATGCTTCCAAACCCACCTCTAAACCATGTCCCTAGGTCTCATATCCACATGGCTTTAAATCCCTTCAGAAATCTAGGACACTTCTTCGAGACCTCACTCAGGAGCGGCTGCCTGGGCAAAAAGCCTGACTAGTACTTCAAACAAACCTAAAAAGCACAGAAGATCTTCCAAGTAAAAGTCTTATGCTGACTTGATGCCTTAGTATGTCCAGATTTACCAGTGTCTCACAAAAGACCAACAAAAATGTGATCCAGGCCTTAGAGAAGATTAATAACTACTGTTTGCAGTATGCTTCTTTTTCAAGTTCCCAAATCATGAAAAGTGTTGCAAAAGTCTTACACAAAACACTTATTTATATTTATATTAATTTAATTTAATTATATTAAATTAAAAATATATTAGAAATGTAACAACATCATACAATCAAAAACTAGGATACTAGTTTCACAGTTCTTACTTATTCCTGTCCCTTTTTACTTAAAGGGAAATGCCAACTCAGTCACCTAAGCAAGTCTCTTCTTAGATGTAAAATATTTACTTTGGTAATTCATCTAACATTCATCTGTGCATTTTATAGAAGCTTGCAAGGAATGTGTTTTGAAGAATTTGTACTCTCTCTGCCTAATACTTGGCAGAGTCCATGAGAGAATGGCAATTCTCACCTTTGGGCAACATTRGCCACACTTGGGTTTGTGCCTGAGGCATTAACAGATTTAAAAATGCACCCTTAGCTGCAATTAATACAGAGCAGCCACAGCACCTACAYACAYATGCTGGACTTCTCACCARGCAGGGTTGTGGTTCTAAAYACAGACAAAAGCACTTTCCTTTGGKTCTCACATCTAATCCTTCTGAGCTGCAGATTGTATCTACTCATGGGGAATGGTTTTGAGCATTAGACTCCCAGCCT
Organism: Alauda arvensis; assembly: GCA_902810485.1. Classification (NCBI taxonomy): domain Eukaryota; kingdom Metazoa; phylum Chordata; class Aves; order Passeriformes; family Alaudidae; genus Alauda; species Alauda arvensis. The sequence continues at coordinate 130,472 of CADDXX010001009.1, read as the reverse complement.
CTCTCATCCAGCAATAAACTGTCCCCCCAAAATCCTTCTCAGGCCACAGTGAGCAAAATGTTATTTTGTAAAAATACGGCTACTTCTAATCAAGCTAAAATGGCTGTTTCTAAAACAGGAGAAATGCAAGCAGGTATAAAGGGATTGTTTATACTAAAATCTCCGTTTAGTTAAAAATAAAAAGCTTTCAAATTATTGTGTGCCTTTCTTTGGTGGACATCAAGAGTATCCCTTCTCTCATTTGAACAGGATCTTAAATCAGTTGTAAGTTTGCTTCAGAAAAATGCTGTTAAAGTGACTCATTCATACAAACATCAAACTAAACAAAAAAGTGACATTAAACTTCTGTAGTCATCAGTGATTTAAGTAATCACTATTATGCAAGAAGATTTACTAAATTTACTGCATATTTAGCTAAACTGGTGTTTCTGGCCTTGTTCATAGACTTTAATTAAAAACACGTTAAGATCTAATTCATTTATAGTTTCAGTTATAAACTATAAAACTTAATCCAAGATCCTCATTAAAACAACTTTCATATAATTTTTACATATCTAATGTGCAATGATTTAAAACTCTTTTCTTACTATAAAGAAAGCAAATTTTACTTTACAAAGCAATATGTTATAATCTTTTAGATTGCATATTGGATGATACTCAATTTGTCAGCAAGCTGCAAAAAAAAATTGCTTTTAATAAGGAGTAGGTATCTAAGCCAAACACTGTAAGACTGTGAAATGTAATCAAGAATGTGGTCAAGGATTTAATAAAAACTTTCTTGACTAGAGATTTACTTCAAAGATACAGGGTAACATTTCTACTTTGAACCTGCTTCAATAGGATGTGTCTGTCATTTTCAGATTTGGTTTCTGAGTCAGAATCACTATTGTGATTGTGATGTGGAGATAGTACAGATACACAAAACAATTTTGCATACTTGAAATACAACCTATGGGCTTAAGTTAGTTGGCAACTGTTTCTAGCAGAGGAAAATTGGCAGGAAGCTAAATTTTATTTGCAATAATTGAATGCTATTCTAAAGACTTAGTTCCAAAATATTCTACAGAAGAGTCATGTTCACTACAGTCACTTCACAAAAGTTACATCTTCTATAATCTCCAACCGCAGTTGGACAATGAATGTTAATGGAGAGTAACAACAAATCTAACAGCAGAATTTACATCCTACCTTTTATTAATGGCAGCCCACGATGCATTAATGCTATCTGTCATCAGTTGTACATTTCTGGTGTCATCTGCTGAATAATCCCGGAGCAGTTTGAGAGCCATGTCATTTACCACATCTACATTTATTTGCCATTGTCGGATTTCTTTTGAAAATTGCTGAAGTAAAAAGAGAAAGAGAGAAGGATCGTCAGAGCAGTATGAAATGGTCAAATGCATTGTAAGATTATTAGAAAAGGAGCTGAATAACTTACACCATCTGTATAGAAAGAAGGAAAAAAAGAAAAAAATACTTCCTCAGATTTACTAGAAATGAACATCAGTCTTTCTAAATGTTTTAAATTCTTTTAGTCAGTCATAAGACCACAGGACTACTTCTAAACTCTGAGAGGACCAAGCAGCCAGCTTCTAAATGCTGGAAAAGACATGTCAGTTCAAATTGATAACCACTGATTAGAATGTTGATTATCCTTTCCTGACATACAAATAGATGGATGCATTATTATGCATTATAGAAACTATGATAATTTGTGACATTGAATACTGAGGTAGAAAATACACTGTAATAATATATTCTGACTAATTTTCTTTTTTATACTGTGAAATAATAATGATTTGGACAATTAATACCTGTGCTTTCAGGTTGTTCTTTTTTTAAATTCAGTTAATTTTAGCAAATTGTTTATGTAATTAGTGCCATCTACTGGAACAGCACTAAATCTTCAATACAGCAAAATACTACTGGTAAAACTATCCATATCTTTATAACATTAACTTATGCTTATAATAAAAATATTTTTAAATTTTTGTCATTCTTTGTTTCTGCATTTCCTCTCCACTTTCTGCTCTCCTTTCTTTCTTCTCTGCCTCCCTGCAGAAGCAAGCCAGGAAATCCAGAGCAGTCACTCAGCCAGCAGCCAGCTCCCATGCATCTTTCCTGTCTTTCTCTCAGAGCAAATTTCCATATAAATGCACTGAAGCTGCATATTTAATCCATAATGTGTAACAACAAAATGAAAGAGCAAAGTTAATTGATTGCCTACTTGTACTTTTGTACTAAACAGACTCCAACTAGCCAATAAAATGGACAATACAAGTTGAAAAACAGTTTGTATTTGTAAATAGAAATAGTTAAGTTGCACGTAAACATTTGAAGCTATTGACAACAAACAGTAAGACTTTGTTGTTGTCCTTTAATACATCGGGAAATGCCTGTGAAGAAAAATATAGCTTTTTTCCCTTCATTCTCTCGAAGCAGTATTCCTTTTGAAATCTTGTTTTGACTCAGATATAGAATTCTTCACACAGAGCTGAACTTACATGTAATCCCTAGTGCGAGAGTCTAAATACTAAATAAAAATAAACAAATGTTAAATAATTTATGCGTTTATATTTTAATCTCAGAAGGTCTGTGAACTGATTTTGATTAAGACTGGGACTAAAATGAAATTGCTCTTAGAACAGAGTCCAAATGCAGTTGGGGGGGGCATGGGGTCGTTCAGATTTTTCACCCAAACTCTTGTCTGTTAAAAGGCTGGTTCAGCACCTCTAGGTTCTCTCCATCATTTAAAACTGAAAACAGGTAATTCCCCCATTTCCTCTGCTATTAACCCTTCCTTCATGAGAGGGCAGATCACTCCCTACCTGTGCACCAGACAGCCTCAGGCACTATTACAGCATCTTGTTTTGAAGAAGGGATCCTTGTTCTACCAACCAAACGTTAGGAGGAGCCTACAAACTGCTAACCCTGAAAACCATCTGAACGTGTTATGGTTAAGCTCACCTAAGATGAAGCTGTCTAGACAATTTTTAAAAGAAATTTCTCTTTGCTAAGTAAGGAGATCTAGACAGCAGAGGTGGTAATTTTGTGGAAAATACGACTATTTCTTTGAGGAAGATACAGGCAGGTGGTTGTTTTGGAAACAGGTTGCCAATTGAGCTTCTTCTCTGCCTGAATGATGTATAATAAATGTATAAATTTTAATATTTACAAAAATATAATAATATATATACAACATACTAAATTGTAAATAAATTCTACATTAATTACCATTTCAGTTTTGTAGGTCTTATATAGCAAGCATCTATTCTACATTTGGGTCTATGCATCTTTATTTTACCCCACCTTTCTCTGTGTATAAAATTACGTAGGCATGCAGTTAATTTTTATTCTTAGCCAAAGAATCACAGCAGACTGACTGTTCACTGCTTTGTACAGAAAAGTTACCATAACATGTTGCCTGCATTGTAAATTAATGGTCTGTAAACTTTACTTTGAAAATAAGATTTTTTTTTGCCCAGACCCATGTGAATAAAATTGACCTTCTAAAAGATTTGAAACCCTGTTTTATAATAAAAAAAATGGGAAGATCCATTACAAGGTTATTTCCAAAAGTGTTGTTCTCACCATTAAATTCAACATGAATCCATTAACTTCTTGACACTACAGTACTAGGTCATCATTCAGGAAAGAAATGATGAATATAGAGAGCTTTGGTAATGGAAACTATTTGTATTTTCTGTTTTACTGGAAATTGATATGTAATTTTCAACAGCTTTGAGGAGTGCCATGCTTCCACTTTGCTCTGTGTGCAGACACTGAGGACAAAATGTTACAAGTTTTACCTGGGTACAACATTTTATAGGTACAAGTTTTACCTGTCTATCCCACCAGAGGTCCATTAACTGTCCTCCTACATGACTGCAATGTATATTTCAGAATTACATTCATGGCATTCTTCTTTTCCTCTTTTCTGTTTTATGTATTTAGTCCTCCTTTATCTTTCAGCTACTTAAGACCACATTTTGGTTATTTTTCTTCTTTAAAGGAAATTGCTACATTACCTTAATTTTCTGACATTCTTTTTAAAGCATTCTCTTTGTTTTGACTGTGTTATCACTGGAATTTGGTGAGTTTATTAAAAGGCTTAAAAAATTAAGGTTGTGCATTTATCATGTTACTTAGATATAAATTTATTTCTAATTTTTAATTAGAAGACACTAGTTGATGCTTCTAGGAATAAAGCCCATGCAATTAAGAGCCCTTGATTAAAAACAAGTAATGAAATCAGAGCTGCACTTTATTTTGTCCCAGGATTGCCCAGTGGAACAAAATCAATGATGCACAGTAGTTCAAATATAGCAATATGTATGTACAACATCATCCAGTTCTGTGTATAAATCACAAATCTGGAAAATCAAGCTGTCTTTCTGTCCTTTTTCTGTATATCTGTAGCATGTTTTATGTATATATTTAAAGAATTAATTATTTTAATCAAGGAACTCTAATTCAGTGTTTGCAACATTGTCAATAACATGAACTTAATTGTTAATTGTTTTACTGACATCAACACAGTGCACTGTCAGCCCTGGAATAATAACAACCCACAAAATGCTGATTTTGTTCTTCATCTTGGGAATGGCAAAAGAGTCCCCAGTAAGCAGCCTCAGCCTCAGCCTTATGCACAAATTGAGGACACAGAGTTGACACCCTGGGCTCTGCCAGTGGAAGGCTGCCTGGCCTTTGGAGTCCCAACAGGGCAGGGGATGTCATCAGGCTCCTATTTAATTTCCTGGTTAGATGAAGAGATAAGGGGTCAGTGGAGGAAAGGAATTAAACATTGTTTCCATCCTTCCTCCTCTTCACTTTGGGTATCCCAGATGAAGATGTACAGAGGGAGAAAAAACACCTCACTAGCCCCTACCAAAGCAAGGAGCCAAGGAGTGAAGAGGCAATCCTAGCGGTTTTGTTTGGTTGGGGGTTTTGGTGGTTTTTAAAATATCTTTTTTCCTCCTCTTTCAAACAGAAGCTCAGCATCCTATTAAGGAAAGGCTAGCTTTACACTAGCTTATGTTCTGATGACGTGGTGGTGCAAGGAGTTGAGGTGTGATTGTGGACTATTTATACATCCATAACCTTCAGCCTGCTGAGTTAACCATCTGCAGTCATCACTTAATGAACAATGAAAAACAGAGCTTAATGGGTAAACACTCTCATTGGCCAGATTGCCATATTCTGGTTCCCCACACCTAACACCAGTTTAGTACTTGAATACCCAATTGATAAAACAAAATTTTAAAAATTGCCATAATTCTCAGCAAATTAATTGGAATTAATTTCTGATTTAAATTAATACTATTTTTTAATTATTAGCTACAGTACCTGGTTACTTTTATCTCTTACATGTCAGAAAAAAAATTTTAAATTATTTTAAAACATTAATGGTCAAATACAAGCAAGTTACAGATTTTTGTTTTATGCTGGCATTGTAAAAAAAAAAAAAAATTTAAATCAAGAGGCTGGTATTACTGAGTTTACCATGCACTCCTATATTAGGATTCCCTAACAGAAATGTATTAACACAAGCACTGATCAAAAGTTCCCCTAGAGTAGAAGGGAACTTTCACATTGATTCAGGTGTCTTTAGGTAGACATACAATGTTTAACAAGCAAATCAGAACACTTTGTGACTACTTTCTACACCAAGCTATGTTGAGATACAAAACTGGCAAAAATAATAAGTCTGAAGAAATGATTAAGTCTCACACTGACCTCTCTCTTTCCCACAAAGCAAATTAGTAGAAATTACAGCTTCCTCTTCATTAGTGCAACAGYAAGCCAAAAGACAGCCTACTTACTCTACATCTTCAGGGGACAACATCAAAATATATGTATTTGGCACAGAAGCCTGGAAAGCATTTATTTTGAGAATTTGATGTATGTCTAGGTCCTTCAGTTTAGATAATACTGTACAGCAGAAACATAAAGCTGCTAACTCAAAAAAGAAATTTCCATTTTCCTTAGACTTCATGACCCCTTATTTCAAGCATGAACATAACAGCTGATGCTGTCACATCTGAGAAACTTTGATGAAGGATTTGGCACAATAGGAATTACTGGCAGACAAAGAGAATTCCTCTAGGAAGGCTGGCACAGAAGAAACACAAAAAGGAGAAGGAATAATGAGAAAATAAATTCCCCCACCCCTTCTACTCCCCATTCCCTAAGACAGAGATGAATTTCTTCTAGACTTGAGGAAGAAAGGGTAGGCAAAACCAAACAAATTAAAGGTAACAACCCCAGAAGAGTAGAGCTTGTTGATCGTCACACCATCAGGAGGGCAAAAATTAAGATGAGACACTGAAATTAAAATTATAGGTTAATGTAATTTGACAGAACACATCCATCTCATAGGACCCAGACTGGAGGGAATGGCTGAGGATACAGACAGCCCAAGTGCTGCTAAAGTTAGAGGTGAAAGAATCTGCAGGTCTCCAATCCCAAACCCTGTTTATAGGTGGAGATGCATTCTGTGAATAAGTACATTATTATTCTTTCTCTAGAACTCCTGGGGTGGAGGAGAAGAATGGCACGTTCTTATTTCTCTCCGTGGATAATGTTGGTCCAAACAACCCCATAGTTTTTTTTTCATGAAGCACAATGGACCTCATGTCAGCTTCATACACTCTTGTAAAAAAGTGGACAAAAAAAATCTATTTCTAAAGCAATATGTTCAACTATTTTCCTAGGTAAGTTTTTGAAACTAAAGACACTCCAATACTATGACATAAGACAGTGTTTGCACAGAACTGTTTTTTTTTTTGTTAATTGAGTCTTTGCAGAGCTGAGCCATTGACTATGTTGAAGCTTTTCCTTTTTTTTGAGCAAACACTGGGCAGAAGCCAGGACTGTATCTCTGCAGGAAGACAGTGACAAATGGGAGTCCTCTATGCTGAATGACAGCACTACACATGATCTATAACTCTTTCCAATACATTAGTGAGTGATTGCCCTTGTTTACCATAATCTACCCTTCCCATGCAATGACCCTTTTGGTACAATCTTAAATGAGAAAATCTAACCTCAGCTCAGCCCTAAAGCAACGGGCTGATGAACGTTTTTCTGCTTCTTACAGGCAAGCAAAAGAAAAAAAAAATGCAAGCAAAAACCGCAACAGTTTTTGCATCTACTTCTTAATGCAACAACTCACTGATGATGGAGATAACTGAACCAATCATGAAGTTCTACATATATTTTCTCTGGCAGCAAAAACAATTGATGAGGGCCTTACCCCACAAACCCTTCACAGCAGTTCATTACCATTCAGCTGTGTAAACAGGGCTGCTGTAAGTACACTTTAACCAGAAATTGAGTGCTAGGAGTCAAAAAAAAAAACCTACAAAAAATCTGGTGGGCAGGAGAGGAGAATATATCATAAAATATTTATGTAATTTTTCTCATAGAGGCTGGAGACACCTTAAAGGGCTGATCGATTGGTTGGTTTCAATCTTGGTTTTCCCCAACTAGAAAATGAGATATTATTAATCTTAAACATCTGTTCTCAAAATTTATTCATGAAGAATGTCACCAAAGTATGACTGCTTCCATTACAAAAAAATTTAAAAAGTGATGCAACAGAAAATGCTTTCTACCTGAGGTACAGCTCAGCTATAAGTTAACACATTTAAGCACCATAATGTGTGCAACAATGCAACATGCATGCTAAATTACAAGAGCAGCCATTTCAGGGGCTTTTTTCAGTTAACAGCCCTGTCAAGGTTGAAGCTGATGAGATTATCTTGTGGCAAATCTAAAATGCTTGATTTCCAAAATATATCAATTTAGTTTGCTACACTTGGGATTTTTTCCTGTTTTCTCAACTACTTCCATAAAACAGCTTCATTAGCAGTGCAGACAGCCATGGACAGCCATAGCAATTCTACAGGATTTCCCAGTCTGCAGTGCCAGTGCTCTGAGGCTGTTGAACAGATGTGCAATACTTGTGCTAAAAAGGCAGGCATTCCTCCTGCAAGATCAGCCAGCTTTTGGTTATGACTGCTAATACCAATTTCAAATTCAAGGAATATGTGACACACATTTTAGACTTTGCAGGTTAATTTCTTTCTAATTTGTTGTGGAAGATTTTTTTGCGATGTGTACTGTCCACAGTCAGAGGACAACAATTAGAGGACATCTTCTTTAACAACTTCATTAACTGAGATGGAATGATTTTAATACTCAATAATGACCTTAAGTTCTGTGTTCTGCTTTTTCAAAGCTTCCACGGTGTAGGAAATTTCTTTCCATGACTCAAGCTTAGCTTTTGCTTGTTCAAGAACCTGCTCAGCTTCTCGTTTAGCTTCCAGCCACTGCGTTGAATCCTTCAACATCTCCTGAAGCTGCTGTCTCCGGCTTTGGAGGTACCCGTGCACTTCATCCCACTGGCTCTGTATCTTTTCAACTGGTGAAACACAAAGGAAACAAAAGCTGAATTACTTATAAGTTTCTTTTTTTCATTTTCTTTCCTTCTTTTCTGTTTTTTTTAATTCTGATTTTTAAAGGGAGAATAAGTTATATTAAAATCTTTCTGAACTGACCATATCAGAAAACTTCTGTACTTTTGAACTGCAATTGCATCAAAGTTTAGTTCAACAAAAAAAAGAACAGATAAACTAATCTGGGTCACACATTATGGCATTATGATACACAGCATGTGTTTCAATGTATATGCAGCAGGAAGTGACAGGTTAATGCCCCAAAAACCCATATGAAATAGGACCCCATTTGAGAAAAAGTGTCTGCAATAATCCTTCATTCTTAACAAACCAAGAATTTTCTGAAGAACAAGTCTTTTAGGGACTAGAGTAATATTAGTTAAAGATTTATTGCAAGATATAATTAATGGCTATACTTTCTTGTTTCAAAAAGAGAAACATTAGCAAACTGCAAAGGCTAAACAACTTTTTCATATGCTTATGTCCAATATAAAATAGCAATGAGCTTTATCTACTATTTGAAAGAAATGTGATTTCTGGAAACTTTAGAATCAATCACTGATAATAAATATTGGCTAGCATCCAGCATAAGGCTCATCCATAGTAGCATAAAAACACCAATAGACACAGTTGTCCAAGCAGCTGAAGCTTGACACAACAGAAACAAATGCCCCAATGCTCACAAAAATAAAATCTGTGCAGTGCATGAAGGAATGAGCATTTAATTCATATATATATATATATATATATATATATATATACACATAATACCCAGAGATTAGTCAGAACAAAAAAGCCATTTCCACTATTTCTTGAAGACTTTTTCACTACATTGGAAATTCACAGGCTTTCTAGGGAAGGGAACTGAGATTCCTAGAGTAATCAGATAGCAATTGAAATATTCATTGACTGGTTGTTCCATCACTGCATCTCACTGCAAGAGATCCCAGAATGGTGCAGCCTAAAGATCTGGATGAGAAATGCTTCAGCAGGGAAAAGAGACTTCTACCTATCAGTGCTTTTCCTTCTTCCAGAAGAAAGGATAAAGATCTTTCCATGGACTCAGCTGGGGTTTAGAGAGAGAGAAGAAAACCTTTCAGCATTCCCTGCTGAAGCCTAGGGAGAAAAACTGAGTAAGCACACCCGTAGCAGCATGTTTAAGTCAAAGGAAAAATGAACCGAAGAAACAGGACTGGAACACATAAAGCACCATCAGAGAACAGCAAGGGTAGCCTAAGCCACAAATGCTTAAATTTAATCTGAAGCAAATCTAACCCTCGTTTTAGGAAGCTGTATACTCATGTCACAAAAAGCCTCACTCCTGCACCCTCTCTGGGTGAGGATTTCTGGTGTAAGCTTTGGAGTACACTTGAAACAACAAAGAGGCTGCAGACTTCAGGAAGGGTGAATATCAGAAGTGAGCTGCTTGAGCAAAATCTCCCTGCTGTGGCTACAGCACGTGGCTCAAGGGTTGTGCTGGAGGCTTAGGGACAAAGACTGCCTAAACACCTTCCACAGTGTCTGGCAACAGCTACCACCTATTTTTTACACATCATTACTTGAGCTCCTTGCCCCTTTGACTCTGAGACATTCATATCTTCGGATTCCTGGCAAACTGGAGATTTTGGTACATTGCAGACTGAAGTACAACAGTTTGTTTGTGTCAGCTGTCCATGAAAAAGAAAATACAAACTCAAAAATCCCAACCATTTTTGTTTTATTATAGGTTTCCTTGTTGGTGTGGGTAGTTTGGGGGATTTTTGGTGGTTCTTTTTGGCGGGGATGAAAGGATTAAGAAATCAGTTAAATGCTTCAAAGAAAAGCTGGATCTAAAGTTATATCAATTTTTCATAAGAGCTGCTTTTAATAAGAAATGCTTATATTTCTTATCAACAAAAATCAAAATATTTACGGATGTATTGGTTCCATATTATCTCATGAGCTTTGTATGTAAGTAAGATATTTAGCAGTCCTCCTCCAGGGACTGTTTTTTGCAGCAAGATTGAGTTTCTCATCAGACACCACAGTCCTGGGATTCCGTGATGACCAATTCTCCCACCCAAGAGGACAGTGAAGGTGCATAATGAAAACTGCATTCTGGAAACCCCAGGAGCCCATTTACACAAGTGAGTATGAATGCACAAGCTCAAAATCTATCAAAAACATTTCCCATTTCCCTGTGAAAATACTTGGCTTATCTTTCTTAACATATATATATATGTTAAGGATATATATACACACACACACACACATATATATATATATAAAGTAACATAGATAGATAGATAGATAGATAGATAGATAGATAGATAGATAGATAGATAGATAGATATTTACTTTTGCTTTATTACAGACTGGAATCGAAGAGTTCAGGAAGTTAGTAGGCAATTTAAATTAAACCAGAAAAACCACAAAAATAAATGTTTTCTTGCACTAGTGAGTGACTGAACCCAATTAACAAAGTACTTCACTTGTGGTTATACACACCATGATACCTACATAATTAATCTGGCTTTTCTAAGGTAAAGTATACCAAAAAGTGAAATACTACTTAAGGTAAAATACGTATAAATCATTTATCAGAGGCCTTTATAATGATGACAATATCCCTGAATTTAATGCAACATAACAATCCCTTCATTACTACACATTTGTAATTTCTAAATGATCCCATTTGATCGACTTTTAAATAACAAAAACCCCAAGGCTCGAAACCTTGAAATATGAGGTTCACTTCCAAAATGAAAACCACAACATAAACCAGTGTTTCTTAAGGATGTATTTTGTTGTGTTCACACTTTAGTAGGATGTTTCCCACAGAACAGAAGATGTGTGCCACTTACAGATTTATGCCAAACAAAAAAGCTCTGAAAATGTAATTTGAGTGCATGCTGTATTAGAACTGACCCCGGGAATCCATGAACCCCTTCACCTGCAGCTAATGAGCTGCTGACTGCAGATGAAGAGAGTCAGAGAATTGTTATTAAATCATATTGTACAGTAGTAGACAATTTTTAAATTATGAACAACATAAATGGTTTGTGCAAGGTTACTGGAACATATAAAAGGCTTCTTCTGACTGGCTACTACTGGGGATAGGTTTCTCAATATATTTCAGAGTGTTTTTTAGGAATCTCAGTGAGGAATCTCAGCCTAAAGTTCTTTCAGGCCGACACTCACCACAGCTTTTAGAAGGGCTGTCTCCGCTGTCAAGACTTTATAAAATCCTTAAGGTCACCATGTGTGTATTTAGGACTGAGCTGGATTTAGCTGGGATAGTTACACTTTCCAGTGGCTGATATGGGGCTGTGTTTTGGATTAGTGCTGAACACAGGGTTGATAATACAGAGAGGTTTTTGTTATTGCTGAGCAGATGTTTTTATTATCTCCACTGGTGAGGAGACTGGTGTGTATGGGAGGCTGGGAGGAGACTCAGCTGGGACAGGTGACCCCAAGTGACCACAGGGATATTCCAGATTGTGTGACATCATGCTCTGTATATAAAGCAGGGGGAAAGAAGGCACARGGGGAGGATGTTTGAAGTCTGTTTATAATATAACCACAATAGAAACAACAGAAAARGAATCTGAGAAGAAGCTATCAGTCACAAGAGAAATAATGTTCATGTTAGAGAATTTGTTTCCTCTACTCTACTTTCCTTGTCCAACAAATTACACAAAATACTCTAATTTTGCACTGTGGGAGACTTCTTCTCAACAGCATTATTGTCAGTATATTGACATTTTCCTACAAAAGCAGCTTTTGGACTGTATTTTCATAGATTTGAAGATTGAAGGGACTAATAAAATCTGATCTGCTGCAGAATGTAACTGGAGAACAGCAGTTACAGACAGCATTAATCCATGTTACCAAAGCTGCTGATGCACTGTTTTTCAGGGTGGATTAATTTTTGTTTGAATTGCAGCACAATATTATACTTTCTTATGAATGTTCTGGATAGCTCATTGTTATGTATTTCATTTTACTTTGTGAACTTTTTACTAATCTGTGCATTTATTTGTATTAAATTTAGTTTAGTTAAATTTTTACAGCTGTTTTTTCCACTCCAGTTTTTCCAGTCCTCAGTTTTAAGTGAGCAGGTTTTATGAGAAGCATGATGGAGAAACTAGAAAATATGGATCCAAACAGAAATATTCTAGGTTACTGAACCTTTTATATAGTTTTCTCTTTCTTCCACTAATCAGTATAATCTTCCACATATTCGGGATAAACAAATTGTGAGAAAAAAATTGTTTTTATAGGGTTACAAGACCATTCTGAAAGAACAGCAACCATGTACTATATGTAAGACTTGCTGATTTTTTTCAGTTTTGGCTCAGTTTTCTGTAAACCACAGACGTTGAATCACAGTTAAAATATCACTTAAACTTTGTCTTATCTTGTGGTTTCCTTGCTTTGTATTATTGTATTTTTTCTAAGAAAATAAGTGATTTTTTTTTTTAACTAGGAAAGGATTTATTTAAAATTCTCCATTTGTAAATTATTTCTTTCTGAGAGTGCTCTACTTTCTCTTCTGCTGCCTTCAAGAACAGGAGGTGTCTGTCTCGAGTCTTATTTTTCAAAGAGAAATCACTTTGATAAAGCCTATCATACAACATCCCTTGACAAAAGGATGCTGCCTCTGTTCTCATGAACGATCTGAAGCTGTGAGAGACTGGCCTAGCGAGAACGTTTGGGTGGTAGATGCAGAGTCAAGCGAGGATAAGTTTAAAACATTTCTTTTTTAATTGCTGAAGTACTTAAGGAGTTGCAGGGAGAGTTGTCCCCTAAGTTGCTGCCTGTATCATAATGGATGTGGACAGCACAGTACCCAGCAGAGAACAGCTGGAGCCAGCCTGCTTGGATGGTGATTTATGCTTCAGCTGTCCTTCATCTTTCCTTGTAGAGGAGCATTTCTCTTGACCTTTTCCAATGGCTTATAAAAGTCATATATATGTCTTAAGCAATGACCTTAGAAGCTTATGGCAAAGCTATAACATACATTTGGAAAAACACTAATAATGTGTTATCTAAGACATTTTATGCATCAGTGGTCAATAAAGTGATGAGAGGATTTAGCCAATAAACCCCAAATTAATGGTGGGGTGGCAATGTGGAATACCTACCCTAATGTGAAGTCTGCTATTTATGCCAGTAAGATGTCAGATGTAGCTTTTGTGTACCATTTAAATATTAAGGTATTTATAGAAATATTAATCCTTCTCATAAAGTATCATCACAAAGAATGACAGATTTTTTTTTAAAGCCTATTCTTTCAGAAAATTAGGCAAAACAGAAAGTATATACTCAAGCTAAGCTGCATTTAAACAAGTGAATAAATAACACCTGGAAAAAAGGAACAAACTGCCATCATCTATACTATTGTGCAATATTATGGTTTCTATGAACAAATAAAAGGTATTGCAAAGGAAACCAGGAAGAAGAAGCACTCAGAGCCTTTAGTTGTCTTTTGGGGGTCATGAAGAGCAATGAAAATGCATTTGACACACCAAGGCAAGAGGGGAAGAACTTGACTTTCCTTGCCCTCTTGGAGCTTAAGAAGGACAGGCAATAAGAGATTTCAACAGATTTAGATGTGTTTGGTTTTTTTGAAACACCAAGTCATAATCTTATTTTGTAGTTTGATACTTTTGGGGGGTAATTATTTCCAACTCTTGCAAGTCTGATTTAATTTTGTTTTGTTTCACTAGGGCAGAGCTTATTTTCTTTTATCTAAAAATCACTTCCATATGTTCAAACTAATGAAGGTCACTCTGTTCCTTTGGAAGTGTCAGATCAAACAGACAACTGAAAACTGTCAAGTGGTTTCTGCTAAGCACCAAGTGAATAATTCTTCAACACTGTTAAGCATGCTTTATACCTTGCTGTAGAGAGTGGGAGTTAGAGACCAGACTAAGCTGGTAGCACATCTAAAGAAATTAGTTTCTTACACCAAGCAAAAAGTAACTTTCATGACAGCGCACTGAGAAGGGCATGCAAGAGTTTGTTATTTGGAAAACAGGTCCTTCAGAAAGCATTCACCAGTTTTTCAACTTATATAACATTTATCACCTCTCAAATGAGGTTTTCATGATAATTTTTTCACTAAATGAAAAAAGGAAGAGGTCATGGTATATGTAATCTGGAAGACCATTTGCTTTGCATTTTAAAATGTCATACAATCTGTAAAATTCTGATGTGAGAAATAAACACTTACCCTAAACAGATGTAGAATTCTTTAGGATTTAGTATTAAATAGGTAACAAACCTAAGTGTAGCTTTGCTAGAAACCTACAGAAACAAACATATGTATCTGCATATACACAAACTGTTAACAGGGGACATGGACAGATTAGAGAATGATCTTTTGAAACCTCTCTGTTGTCACCAGATCCTTGAAAACAGGACATTCATGGAGAAATGAATTGACAAAACAAAAATCCCACTACTCTGGCAGAATGCAGAGTCAGCAGTGATTCTTCCATGACCCCAGAAGCAGGATGCATATGGAAATGCCCTTAGAAGTTAACAAAATTCTCTTTTTCTGCAAAAACGCTCACATTTGGATGATATAAAAATATAACTTCACTGTAACATTGTACTAACTGAAAAAAAAAAGTGCCAGAGGGTTTACTTGTTAGAATGATTTAATCATCTTTCAAAATGTTTGATTTATTCTCTTTCCTTTGTTGCATGTAGAAAATATGTACTGCAGTATTGAATTTAGCTACTTTCTTAAATATTCATAATATAATTATGAAGACTTACATTAGATTTAGAAATGATATTTAGACTGATGGGAAGTACCCAAACKAAAGCCATAGGATTAACACTAATCWGATTAACTAGATGAGTGAATATGTAGCTAATCCAATTGTTCCTGTTTAAAATTTATAGAAAAAAATTCAAATAACAAAATAGGAAAAAACCCCCATTAATTTCTGCATTTTTTTTCATTGCAAGGTATAATTAGAGGCAACTAGGTATTTTAGTATGTATCATTGCCCAAATGTCAGTTTGTTTGGGCTTTTTCCTAGGATTTTGGTTACTCAAGATATAAAAGGGAAAATTATTTATGATTATGTGTCTAGTTTTTGTTCATGGATGATCGCTTTTGTAATAATCAACCTGCCTACAAAATATTTATTTCAGAAGAAATGTCTGTGCCTGTATTTAAAAATGGGATATTAAATTAGTGATATTGTATTCTACTTTCTCTGAACATAATCAAGAATGCTATTAGCATTATTAAAGTACATCAGCTTTCATACACTAATGCTTTCAYAGACTTACTGATGCAAAAACATAATGGTAGGTTGGGTAGTTTAAGTCCTGAAATGTGTGAAATCCATTACCTACCTAATGAGGCATATAGGCAGTGAAATTGTGAATTCTTAGTACCACATAACTTTGTGTAGCTATCATACATTCATATTTACACTGCATATTCCTAATGTCATCAGCCTACTACCTCCTACTGAGTTTGGGCTGAGACTTGCTTTCCAAATATATCTGCATTTGCTATTCTGTGCACTGACTTGCTTTRGCTTTGATCTAATAGATCCAGCTCTAAGTGTAGGAGCAAGACTTTGGGAGATGTTAAGAGAATGAAAATAGCCAGAAAATTAAAATTGACTAAATAGTTCAGCTATAAGGCTCCAAGTTACTGAAACAAAGTTTTTTTTGCAGACTTTATATTTCTATTTTGTTCCACAAAAAAACCCCAAACAAGCATGGAGTGTTGTGGATCTGCCTTCCCTCCCACACTTGCACCATGTTTTTAAGTACTCCACTGTCAGTCTGATACTGGTTAATCCATATTTTTTTATGCAAAGAAAGAAGATCTCAGCTTCCTAACACTTGAAGTTCATAATTTCAGCTTTGTTGAAGTATAAAGCAGAGAAGTAGTTAAATTTCACACCTAAAATGGCTAATGCACTTCAAAGTAAATATCCAACTGAGGCAACTAAGGAAGTAACATACACAGCASGAGAAAGGAGAAATTCTGAAAATTCCATAATATTCAAATATTTGGAGCSTTCTCTGGCAATTACAATGCTCCTATTTTTTTAATTAATTGTTGATTACAAAATGAGGGTCCTATCATAAAAATGCTTGTACTTGAAATTTAAAGAAACACAACTCTTCAAGCATAGGAGTGTGACAGAAAAAGGTAACATTTTTTGTTTTCCTATTCTGAAAGGACTAGTTCTCAAGGTCACACAAACTGGGTCTCAAGCTGCACATATTCATTCCTTAATAACTAAATAGATACATAAATAGTAGTAAAAAAAAAACCCAATCAACAATTTATCAAATCTGTCATCTTAGTGCAGTCTTTTTGCTAAAAAGGAAGGAAGGATTTTTTAAAGGAAAAAAAAAGTATCAATTACACCAGTCCTGAGAAAAGGAAAGACAAGATAACCTGCCTTCTACTATTTTGCCTGAGGTGTTGATTTTGTTCTGTGTGTTTTGTTTTCTTTTAATCAGATGTCAGCACTTCTTTGTTCATTTTCTCTATGGTACTCCAACACAGATCAAAACATTGGTGAGACACTCTGTGGACTGGACTTAATCCACTTTAGGCAAACACTTCCAAGTCCCTATTCTGATATGGCTTAAACTCAGCAAATTTTGAACTTAACACACTGCACAGATTTGGAATGGACATTAGAAAGCTTTTCTTTACTGAGAGGGAGGCCAGATAGTGGGGGAGGCTTCTTGAAGTGGTCAATGCTCCTTGTCTGTCAGCATTTAAGAGGCATTTGGAAAATACCCTTAAAAATTGTTTTAACATTTGATCAGTTCTGAAGTGGTCAAACTGAAGGACCAGATGGTCACTGTAGGTCCTTTACAACTCAAATAGTTTATTCTGTTCTGTTCTGTATTTTACCATGCTTCCAAGAAACTACATAAAATGGAGCAAAGAAAATTATCCAACCAACAGATTAAACCACTACTTTTGCCACCCTAATGTAATGCTGCAGTGAAGAAAGCCAAGTGTCAAAAGTGCAGGAATTCCGAGAGACTGYAATGAATATTCTGCAAAATTATTACATCCCTTGCTCTGAAATACAGCACTCATTTCYAAACTTAAGATGATAAAGCAGACATAAACACAGTCTGACACTTCCAGCAAAAATTTCCATAGCATAGGCGTTCGCTCGACTGTACACAAGTTCCCGTCCAATTAAAATATAACAAAATAGATCTTTTTGCTAAATATTCTCTTTTAAGCTCTAAGTTTAACCAATCCCAAATGCCACCACTTTCTCACCACATATCAGAGTACTCATTATCCACCTTATTTTGCTGTTACTTGGCRAGGGATTGTCCCCTGTCGAGTCATTCTCTCACCTGTCATGGAATAGACTTGCTGATAAGAAAGATGAAATAGAAGCAGTGAGTCTCCAGAGCTGGTTTGTTTTTTTCTCCTKCCCTCCCTTTTTGGTATGATAAAGGCTGAAACACTGTTATCTGAAACACAGACTGAAAAGCCTCAGAGCCACCATTTGGTCCTGAAACCAGTAACAAACTTAAATTCTTTGAATTAACTACAGTATTTCATAAGCCACAATGGTGATGATTTGCATAGATAACAAAATGAAATCACCATCTGGTGCAACCACTCACCAAAGTCTCAGGACCTCTCTCACACAGACTAAGCCAGTATTTACTCATGTTGGACTTGCAAAGGAGCTTTGGGGCTGTGTAAAACACTGRTTTTGTTATCAGTTTATTCCTGACTCAAGCAAAACTAAAATTGTGRTACATTTATATCAAGGATAGCCAAAGTAAAATCCTTAGGCCAAACATATTCCAGGACGCTTAACTAGATTTTCTGAGAACAACTGCATGTTCCAATATATGTTCTTTGTGCACTGCATCCATTTTAGGAAAAGAGATGGGACACAGTGTACACCAAAACCTGCATTTTTGTGATATGGCTGATTATGTGGCATCTAATTTTAGCTTGTAATCTCTGCTGAGCAGGACCTCTGTTTCCTGCTTGCCCTCTAATTACTACAGAAAATTATGGTCTGGTATAAATGAATATATACTGTTCTGACACAGGTTTTAAAATAACTGTGGACATTAAATGTTGCCCATTCATTTGCCAGTGGATAAATAATTTGATCACATTCTCAAAACTTTACTTCTGAACAATTCATTTTTATTTCCATTTATTTCCATTTTGACTAATGCATTGTAACATGAGCATAGCTCTTTTGCTTGTATCATCATGAATAAGATAAAAATAAAATGGATATTTTTACTGTTTGCATGTCTGCTTCTGGTTAAATTTAAAATGTTCTGTGCAAGCTGGTATTTCTAACACAGTACTGCCTTGAAACAGGAACCAAAACAGGTTTGTTAGATCCAAACAAAACAAGTGGAAAAATCTAGTCTTCTGAAGAGATACGGCAGAGAAAGGCTGGGATAAGAGATATCAGCCCACCTTAACTAGATCAGGATCACCTGAACACATGAAATTAAAAGACTTCTGGAATTACAAAGAAAGTCTGWAGCAGATCTGAAAATAAATTGAGGTCATTCTAACTTCTAGTGATGCAAGAAGTTTGCTCTTACYRTATTTTCATYGATATCTAAAGGCAAAAACGAACAACAACAACAAAAAAATCCATATACTATCATAAAACTGACCTGAGGCACAGGAGTAACTTAGTGCTTAGTGTTTGGCAGGGAATTTCCTCTATGAAGWAAAATTAAGAATGGCAAGTGTTGCTTGGATGTAATCATATTTTGCAAGGATTGACAATTCCTACTTTGTTGTGGTGGTTCTACCTTACCAATAAGGTCTTGACATTCACTGTGTGCATAAGGGATTCTCAGGTTATCCTTACTTTGCCTGGCTTTTTACTGATTAAAATTACAGACACAACTAAATTATTCCCTGGTCCTTGTGTTTATATTTGACTTGGGTGGCAGATCCTGTTCCAGCTACATGAAAGCAGAAATACTTTTCCCTGACTTTGCTTTCAAGGATGAAGCACTTCCCTCACTTTCCATCTGTGACTTCACTGACAAAAATCACCATGTATGGAGAGCACAGCATCTTCACTGCTGATGGCAATTATTTACATTACTCCTTTTAACATTGCAAATTGACTCAGTCTTTCAAAGAGAAAAAACATTCCTTTCTGATTGTCTGGCCACTACACAAGTCAATGGAATGCTCTTATACCTCTTCTGACAAGCACATAATAAAACCTCKTAACATTTATTATTTTCAGTTTTTWAAGYATTCAAAATAAACGTTAATTAACATTTGCAAAAATAAAAATTAATTCAATTTTGAAATGCAATGTATTCAAAACCCATTTTTTTGCTGTAGCACTGTAAATAAGAAGCCTCACATTAGATACTGTTAAATATGCTGAAATCTCTAAAATAACTTAGTGACTGCTTTCCCAAAGAACTATATATTCTTGGCAGTTTTGATCAATTAAACATTAAAAAAAAATTTTAACTTCCCAAATTAAGATGTGAAAGACTTTGTATCCTAARATGTAATCTCAATTTATTTCAGATTTGCATACTATTGAATACTTCAACATTCTTCAGAAATACATGGTACTAAAAATTTCAGAGGCCTACATGAATAGGATCTGCCATCTCACCCTGTGTGACAGTTTCTTACTTTCCCTTTACATTTTGCTTATGACACTTTTGCAAGTAAATTTGTTTCTTTCTGATGCTACTGAGACACTACTCTTGCTAAACTAAAAAAAGAGRCAACTCCATTAAATGGATTTATGAATGGAGGATCAAAGGCAGGAAGTTTTTTAAAACCAGTCTGTTAAAATATGACTYCTCTTGAGCATACAAGAAGGAAAAGATGCCTCTGACAACAGTGAAGAGCACTTACCAAAGCAGAGGAACAGACTGTAGTACCTGGGGAAAGGAATTGCCTGCTGACARGACTTTCTGCCATTTCATGTCTGTGCATGGTTCTGGGCCACAGTTTCACMTAATTGRTGACTGGGTAGGTTGAAGGTTGGGGCTGAGGGCTGAAGGTTTATATTTTTTGACTCTTTTACTAAAAAATTCTATCAGCTCAGTCTCCAAACATTTGAAGAACAGCAGAGTGAATTGCAGAATATCAAATAGGCTTAAATTGTCTTGATACTATAAATTACAAGAACTTTTCTGTCTGTACTCTGACTAACCACCTCTACTAACTCCATCTCTAAGTGGTGACCAACAGGTTAAAATAAAATACAAAGCAGACTCAAACTTCCCTCAGTGCTGTACCAAATAATTCCTGAGGCTAAAGAGGAAATTATGTTTCTATGTTAGGTGAGGGTATATCCCAAGTCTTTCAACCAGTTAACTTTATGTACCCATGGCTACATCATACAATAAAGTGTAGCTTGTTAATGTGGGACATCTCCCTGCCAAATCATACTGTCTTTATTTTGGCTGGTTTGTTCTTGGCTTTTGTTTGTTTGTTTTCACTCTTCTGGGCCTACCTGAAATTATTTAAAGGTTTTTTAAATATTTATTATCACTTTTACTGAAAGGTGCCTCTTCCTGTAGCACAGTCTTATRCWCCTCACTGGGCTTTGTCTTTACTGTTCATGAGTTCAAAGTTGGTCATRATTTTCTCARGAGAGAGTTATCAACCATTTTGCCTTYGTAGSATAGAAGAAAAACWGTTACTAAGACATATTTYGTGCATAATGAAGTGCCTCTATACRTCACAGCAATCCAGGGTGCCTGTCTTCCAACACAGACTRATTTCTAGCAGAATTAAATTTATCTATTCTGTTCTTATCTGTGTTCTTTCCTATTTAGAAATATCTGGTCTAGAACTAGCCAGTTCCACATGAATTGCCAACAACAAGAAGTTTTCTTATTACCTTTCTTTACAGGACTGAGATGTGAGACCCAAACAAGCCACCAGCAATGATATCACCTAATATATAGCCTGAAAAGTTAAAATATAACTGAAATTCCCCAATCATTCAGATGCTTCTGGGTAATGTTATCACCCATTATTAAAGGGCAACTCTCCCTACTATTCCAAAATAACTTCCTGCTCCTTCTTAAAATGTCCATGACTTTCTTACAGGTCCTACAGCAGCAAACATGCACCAAGGAATAGGTTTCAAMCTCTATACTCTTCTCAGCACCATTCTACCCCTTTCAGAGCTCTTGTTTTAGCTTGTTATTGACATTTTGTTAAAAAACAATTATTTCCCCCTTGTTTTGCTTCTATGGTGTAAAGTTCTTGTGGGAAAAACAAGTTGTCAGCTGTAAACTGGTACATCAGGATGATTAATAAACTGCATGTATATGACAGAGGAAATTCAAATTCTTGAAATGTTCTCCAAATATGTGGAATTCAAAGAATAGACAACTGGGGTTTATTCAATAATTCAGCTTAAAAATGTCAACAAGATAACTGGAAAAATGTATGCAAATACAGTTTTCTCTTACACTTTTCTTTTTGGTCTTGGCAGCTAAGGGGTTTACTATTGGACAGCAAATCCCAGATTGTATAAATTTGTTATTTCAAGTGGTAAACTCATCATTTGTATTCAGTAGCTCAAAGAGAAAACYACATGGATGGCAGTACAGTGGAAATGGCTATTTTATTAAGATGTCGAGAACAACAGTACAGCTGTAATTCACTGTGGAATTTCCATATATTTTGTTTGAAAGTGATGACAACTTGATGATTTTGCCATAAAACTGTCASATACAGCAAACTATTAAATAAAGGCATTTTTATTTTCTGGCACAGAGACATTCAGACTCTTTCCAGATTAGTTCAAATRCAGCTCTGCTAACCAGTTATAGCATATAGGCTTTCTTCAAAAATACCAAAACTAARCAACAACAAAAAACAAACACAAACAAACAACAAACCRCAGAACCAAAATACCTCTTTCAAAGACATAATCTAAAAATTATTMATATATTTGGGGACTTGTTTTCTAAAACTGTCAAAGAAATTTTCAAAAGGACTATTTTTTCCCAAAATATAATTCTTTATCAAAATAGCCTTCATTGAAATGCTTGTATTTATTGCTATTATTTATGAATCTAATGTAGTA
Organism: Alauda arvensis; assembly: GCA_902810485.1. Taxonomy (NCBI): domain Eukaryota; kingdom Metazoa; phylum Chordata; class Aves; order Passeriformes; family Alaudidae; genus Alauda; species Alauda arvensis. The sequence goes on along the minus strand of CADDXX010001009.1, from coordinate 107,929 downwards.
AGAATTAATTAACCTCTCAAGTGATATTTTGAGARTACAGTAGATTTAATAAAATTGCTAAAGAAATGTTTTACTTTGGTTTATAATCTTGAAAGGGAGATTACTTAGTTACTAAGATATTATTTCTTCAWACTGTTTCAATATCTCCTCGATCACTTACACAGCCAGAAAACACATTACAAAATGGGGATGTGAATTATTAGCAAAGCAAAACAACAGAAAGTTTATGCACTGTAAGCTCTTGTGTGTGTGTGARCACAGCAGTAGGAAGGCCTGCTATTTAAAGTTTCTTATATTTCCAGGTTCTACAGTCTTTGTAATTGCTTTGGTGTTTCTGATGTAAGACTGCAAATTTATTATCTCTCAGTATTTCTGTATTGACTTCTTACCTACATTGTGTATTCATACATAAGGACTGATGGAAAAAAAGTAATTTCCAAAGTTTAATTACTTTTTAAAATTCAAAGTCACTTATAAACTCATTCATTTTAAGGAAGCAATATTTYCAGCAGCAGTGAAGCAAAGTGTTTTGGAGCTGTGATCCATTATGGAGAGAAAAATGTTATTGTACAGCATATGGTTCTGTTAGAACAGAATGCTTCTGCATTAAAAGAGCAGAGACGTGTGTTGCTTTTYCCCACAACTCTTCCTCAAGACTCAATGTAATTATTATTCTTACAWATTCTCAAGTGTGTGAATTGTAAACAAACTGTGATTTACATAGACTACACAGAGATTAAAATATTCTCTAAACATAACACAAGATTTACTTTATAGAGCCAAGGTATTTTCATGTAGTATMGATCCAGCAGTTTCATGCAGATGATGAAGTAAGGGTGGAGAAAAAAAGTTCATGGTAAATAATTCAATTTAATTGAGCTTATCTTTAGCTACTGTTTTTACTTCATAAGAAAGACTGGATCTATGCAATAYTATGACAACTCTGTTGAAAAAAATCCCATTATTATAGATTTTTTTAGCAATTCATAATGGACATTTTCTAAAATATATATTTTAATTTTTAAAAAATTTTGTATGACATGTTTACCTTGTTTTTTTTAATAAATGCTTTAAAAAGGAAATAAGGTTTATAAATATATTTCTAAGTTAAACTTTAATAAACATAAGATACATATTTCTTCAAGAAGAGTGACTTAAGAGTTAGCAATGTTAGCACAGACCCCAGAATCTTTTGGGTTTAATTTCAGTTGATGACACACCAACACATCCTGTGTCATCTTTGTGTCCCCCAGAAATATCATGATCTCCTTAAAATCCAAAAGCAATAAATACCTCCTGAGTAGTGTTTAGTATTAATAGAARTGCCCAGGTATAAACCAATTGAACATGAAAACCTTCATGGATCTAGTCTTTTGGTCCAGTTTTTCTCTGCCTCAGAAAACTGGACCAAAAATGGCTCTGATCATACTCCAAAGTGTACTTGAAAGTATACAAAGGGACATGACCTATATCTACTGCATCATAAGTTGCACTTTAGATTATTTGCTTAGACAAGGATATTGACAGTTTCAGCACAGAAAATTAATTCCTAAATCACAGTAAAACTAATTGTTTATACTGAAAGTTCAAAACTAACTGATAATTTGGGGAATTCTTATAGATAAAAAACTAAGAAATCATCATGTAAAATGYATTTACCACACTACTAGCCACAGACACAAGCTGTAATATAGTTGAGCTACCACATACTCATTCATGATTTACAGTCTGATAGCTGCTCTCTTTTGAGAAAGGAATATTTGATCTCTCTTAATCAGCAAATTCACTTAAAGTGAAGTGCAGTTTTGCAAAAGAACAAAATTTAGCCATGCATACAATTCACATGAGGGTATATAGGACTTGCATTTTTTCCAAGTCTTCAATTCTTAACTTCAGAAGACTTGTATGACAATTAAAAATTAAAACATCCTAGAATTCCAATGAGTAGGTGATTCTAAAATTAATTTGCTTGTCCAACAGGAGTGGGTTCTTATGCAATATATAAGCATTATCTATTTCCTCTCAAATTTTAATTAAAACATAAAGCTTCTCCTTCTCTAACTACCATATTTCAGTAGCAGTTTAACAATGTTATTGCACATAGGATATACTCTAAATAACATTTATACATGTGACAACCAACACTGTGGTCCAAACATGCATTTTGATTTGGACATAGAATGCACTTATCTGATGGAATAAAGAGATAAATAAGTATATAGATATATTAAGTTTGTAATTATGGGGATAGAAAAAATTAGCCTACATTTGTTCCCTCACAGTCATCAGTTTCAGGGTGCAAGTCCTGGTCTCCAGGTCAGGATTTACAGAGCAGTTTGCATCTACCTAAAATGAATTGTCGCTGTCCACATGAAAAGCACTTGGCCTGGGTCTTCTCTAAGCTCCACAGAAGACCTTGAGGACCATTAAAAACCATTTTTTCTTAGTTTCTAGTCCTGAGAACTTGAGATAATAACTGAAGATAYGCAGCAGTCTGTCACAAGGGCTGCTCCTATTAAATGGCCTTGAGAGTGTGTTTCATCCTATAGTGAGGGGTATAAGGACATGAAAGCTTTCAAGGGTGACAATACTGTCTGCTACAGACTTCTTCTAAAATTTAATCTACTAATTCTTCTACATTAGGCACAGCCAATTGGTTAAATMTGGAAAGGGAAAACAGAACTGAAGAAATAACACAGAGTATTGCAGAGCATCATCAGATTGTGCGTCAGCTGAGGGGAGATGAAAGAAGAGCCTGCAGCTGTACTGCAGGGAATGGAACTGAAAGCTTCTTACAAGCCTGTGGCTATGCTCTCTGAATTCTTTCTCTTTCTTTCCCTTGTGTAAGAATAAATGTATTTCTTTATTTTCAGTGCTCATATTCTATATTTTGTAYGATGTCCTTCCACTRYGAAGACAAGCAATATRCACTTAGGATGAAAAATCTGAAATMTGGGGTCACTGYCTTTCACTGACATTTCTTCTACACACAGTTTGGAAACTCTGTGTGAGAACTGCCACCTGTTGGAGCTCTCATTCCCATGGCAAAGGCATGAAGTACCTGCAGAATGCTGTGCTTATGAGAAAGGGCAGCATTTTCCMTSTGTGCTGAAGTGCCATATGATAGCAGAATCACCACTTACTGCGGTCAGTAATTATTGTCCGCGCCTCTTGGTTGCTCGTCTTGTTTTTTAGGTTTTGTGCTGCAGTTATTAGYTCATCCAGCTGGGGACGTCTTTGCTCCAGATCCTGTAGCATTGCCTAGTTGAACACAAATTCAAAAATAAAACAAAGAAAAAAGCATGAAGAGCTCTTGAGAAGACCACATATAGGGACTTTTCTTGTGCAAACTTGACTTAAAGCAAAAAGATTGTTTGCTGTTTCAAAYAACACACAGATTTTGGTCTAGAGCTTCTAAATATTGTTGTTATTAACTTAAAAATACCAAATATAACTTGCACTAATAATTTTAAAGGAACCTGTAAAACTAGATACAAAATAGCAATCATTCTTCATTTTTTAACACATCAAATTATGCAGGATAAGCTATTCTCCTCTATACAGCTATTCAGAAGGGCACTATTTTTCTATATTAACTGATATTTTACTGTGCATTTTTAAAAGGAGATATAAGGGTTTACATTCTTGCCAGATTAGGCAGGTTTTTCCTATTAACTCATACAGTCTAATAAATTATGTTTATTTTTAAATATTTTATGACTGTTTAATTATTATCTATCAGTTAAAAGCCATTGTAAGACTGTTAATGTCACTTTTTTCTGCCCTCAGCTCTTACCTAGCAGAAAAATAATTAACAYTCACAATAATTTATATGCTATTCAAACCAATATATAAAGCCCAGACAATCTGACTAGAAAGTAAGAAGTGGATTTAGAACTCATCATTAAAAAGATGAGCTTCATGGTATTTAGAAGGCAATAAAAGCTAAAMTGCAATAGCTTTAGATAAAATTWAAATGAAAAYTTAACTTATTTTGAAGGATTAGGGAAGAGCAAACAAGGAATCAGTACAATCAYTTCTCAGATGAGAAGCATTCAAGTGTGTCTTTAAAAGACRTTGACCAAATTCTGACACTTCAGCTACCTATTGTGGAGTTTCCAGAAAAGATGCTCATTAGATTTCCCAGTCTTAGAATCTGGAAGTAGCAATACTTATTACAGAACTGTGAACAAATTACTTTTATTCTGCCTACAATTTTTAGTCATCAGAACAGAGCAGTGTGCCATCAGACAATTAGTGGGTACACTTGAACAGATATCAAGTTGGCAAAAAAGGCCAGAGCAGGATTTCTATTTCTTAGGCTGGTTACACAGCCACTGGTTARATAATCTGTTAGCATTCTCATCTGCCTGTTGATAAAGTGTCTGGAGAACTTTATTGCCTTAAAAGTCTCCTCTCCTTAAAATGTTTTTGCTTTAAAGAATCATACTTGATTTTAAAAAGCTGTTATTCACTGACTGATCTGGATAGAAAAGACCTGCAAGTCTGGTATTAAATTTGATCCTCCAACTTCAGATTACAGTTGCATAATTTCTACCAAGCTGAAGGTTACAAATAAAGACCTAATATCAATTTTTAATCAATAAGATTAACAAAAGACCATAAGAATATAGCTTTCAGTAACAACAGCATGTATTGCCAAAAGCAAACTAAAAGCTCCACAGAGTTTCCTTTGTTCAGTTACAAACTCCTTAGGAAAAAAAAGGATAATTTTCAAGATACATATCTAGCTACACCCTGTGAAATTCTTCCTTTTAACTTCTGTATTAGGTCTTTGAAAATCTATTATAACTGGCTTTCTAAAGTCATACCCAAAAGTTTGGATGGTATTTTTTCACTTGTATACGGATTGAATTGCAGATACATGCAGTTAAAACAGCAGCTTGCATAATTAAGCAAAGAAGAAATTTCTCATTAAAAGTCTCTCTTTAGTAAGAGAAATAAAATCTAGTGAGATGCTGTTACTATATCTAGATATCKATGTGCCTTCCAAACTCCATTTTGTAAGCAGACAAGTTAATGAGTGACACAAATTTTATAATGGGAAAGCAGTGCCAGTGCAGTTGAGCATCTGTATTACACATATTGCCAAAATGGATGGTGCAGAACACTAAAACATACACAACAGGCTCAGATAATTTTGTGGYTTCCCTTTCTCTCTTCTTCCCTACCCAGAAATTTTTCAGAAGAGGAAAAGCAACTCGAGTCATTCTAAGGTCTTCTGCCATCAGTGACCCTCTTCCCTAAAGTTTCCTAAATATAATTTTATACTGGAATATTCAAACAGAGTGATTTATCTGATCCAGCCTGAGTCTTTTTTGTGGTTTTTTTTTCCTATGCTTTCTTTTCTGTGTTTTTACCATTACTAAAGAAAGCTGTTGTTATGTGTTTTATATAGCAAGAAATGAAGCACTAGGTAAGGACAGCTCAGAAAGGATTTGCTCAGTACCAAAATGAGGAAATGGAGCTGATCTGTGCCCAAGGGCTCACAGAAGGATTTATCAAGACCCATCTGCAATTCTGGAACTGGACTAGACATTCAGGAAAACTAGAAAGTGAGTCTTGCTAGTTCTGCTGTCCCCTCGGGGATATAAAAATCTCATCCCTGTATGGATTGTATGGACAGCCTTCTCTCTGCAATTTAATGTGAATGAAATTATTTCCTTCTGGATGCACAAGAGTGTATTTTTGAAAGGTCAAGAAAGGCATTGTTAAACTCTTAACACTAGAAACAGACCTGAAGATTCTTAAACCTTTCATAAGACAGTAATACATAATTATAAAACAGATTTCTTTTCTTACCCTTAGAAAAAGCAGCATTTTTCAAAAAAATATATTTTTTCCGTGATTTAATACAAAGTGCCTAAGAACTTTACCCAAACAATGTCCTATTTTATTCAGCAGAATTTTACCAATTACAATTACAATATTTTTACAATGTTTATTGGTCTAATTTTACCAGTTTGTATAATCTTAAAGACTTCACAAATGCAGGTTCCACATGATACCTACAGTGTATGTACCAAACCCTGATGGAGACTTGGATTAAAGTAGCTAATAAATAACATAATTTCTAACTCTTCCTGTGATCCTACAGCATGAAAATAAACAACAACACTTGAGCAACACTTGAGCTCCACTTAAAGTGCTACCATATTCAGAAAAATATTCCGTGACTGGATAAAGTGATCATACAAGCTGATTTTTTTGGTTAACAAAAATACAGTTAATTATGCTAGGAAGGACATTGCTTTGAAGAATACAAACCAAAACACCAATAACTATGATTTCTGGAAAAAATTAAAATTTAATAGCTTTAAAGTAATAACTGAATGCTCTAAAACAAATGAACAAAGCCCCTCAAAAAAACAAAATTAGAAGCAATTAATAGCTGGAGATAGTTTTAAAAACTTTTTATGAATTCAGCCAAGTATTTRAGGTTGTAAAGCAATCCTCTAAAGAAAACTAAGTGGAAACTATTAGAAGCTACTGTTACAACAGCCATAGGAATAAAAACTCATTAATAGTGGCACCCTGGTGGAGGCACAGCAGATGCAACGGACCAGATGCCTCTGATTTGGAATGTCAGCACACGGAAACAAATGTGCTATATAAAAATGGGTAATACAGAAATGAAAGTTATAATTAAACTACTTTCAAAATAAATGAAACAGAAATCTATCCAATCCCCATTAGATCACCAAAAGTACAAGCACAATGACTAAGGGAGTCAGTTAAACTAAAAGTTGTGGGTTTTTTAATAAACAAATTCTTTTGCACACATTTTGTCTCTTCCAACAGTTTTCTAGTGCTCCGTAAAGGCTTAAAAAATGCTTTCTCTAGAACACTATAGAACACATTTCAGTGAAGAAATTTTGTTTAATTATAAATGTTACTCCACGTGAGTAGGTCAACAGCGAAGGGCCACTCACATGCAGAGATGTACAAACAAATCTTTAACCCTCAAAAGAGCTTTTCTTTTTCTTCCATATATCTATGAAGGCCAACATAACAACACTTGGTGATAGCACAGTAATGCATGATAATGAGTAATGAGATACAGTCATCCAACCTACCTAGAGTTTGTTAGAAAGTGATGTTATTCACTTTTAACAATCTTTCCACATTTGCAGACAGCAGCTGCTCAAAAGAAAAATCCAATTTTCAGGTTTCTAACTTTTATGATTTTCTTACACAAAATGGGTGTTGAGGTATGGAACGAAATGTTCAAGTCAGCAACTGAAATAACTTGCATAAAAATTGCTAAAACATAAACTGACAAAGTGAAACAGGTGAAGTGTAACAAATTCTTGGTGGGATTGCAAGGTTTGAGACTGAGAATTTAAATATTTTCTAGCTTTATAACATACAGCCTGCATATTTGTCACTCTGGCCATGCTAGTTGCTATAAAAGGATCTATAAATTTATCCAGTGTTTCTTTTCTTTTTTTTCTCTCTCTTTTTTTTTTTTTTTTTTTTTTTTTTTTTNAAGTGGAATAGCTGTCCAGAATGGTACCAAGACTTACACATTCAACTAATCATCATTTACTAGTGCTGATTCTGGGTGTTCACTCTTTAGTATCTGAAGAAACTTCTCCCACACCAAAGMCAGGACTTTTCATCTCCTTTTGCTGAACTCAAGCATATCAGCAAGAGCTAATGCTGCTGCTTGCATGCTCCAAGTTTGTTATCTGTTCTATACTCAGTATAATAATGCTAATAGTGAATGATCCAAAAATTATGTTTGGGCAAAACAGCAATTTAGAAGATTTTTGCTCTTCCATGTTAAGAGAAAACTGGAAGCACTTTCTGCTATTAACAACCCATGGCTGAAGACTAACACTTCACAACTGTTTGGGATGATGTTTGGATGACTCCCAGCCTTGTTTAATGAAATGMACCAGTGAACCACAAGAGCACTACTTGATGATTACTACAAGAATATAAGGGAGAAGGAAGATATATTTCTTATCCTATGAAGCTATTTGCTCCTCTGAACTAACTCACCATGATATCCTCAGAAAAAGCACATTAAATTACATTAAATAGTTGTTGAGGAAATTATTTGCTCTTCTTTTGGAAAAATTTTAGACTCTAAACCTTAAATTTAAACAAGCAATGAACTGATGACTTCTAAAACACATAGTCAAGACAACTTTTACTTTTAAAAAATGAAGTTTCTTGTGGCTGATTGGTTCTCTAAATATAATATGTTATATACACATACCTAGAAAGAACAAAACCKTTGGAAAAACTTGCTAACAATTTCAGAAAATGCAGATATGCAACACCTACAATTCATTTGCATAATAAAATTGGCTTTGTTAAGATATTCCTCCCAAACACGATTTGAATTTGTTTTCTTGTCACTGAACATGAAGAGAATATGAGCAAAAATGGCCATTTACATACTCTCTATATTTAAACATAAAATTATGAAACAATGAAAGCAATATAATGCAGAGGAGTTTACTCTTTTGAAACAACTTTTCTTTTGACTATTAACTGTTTTCTGTTCTCCCTCTAAAGCATGCACAGTTTTAGGAAAATATGGGGATCAAGAGCAGCTATTTAGCAATGTTGATAGCTGATTGGTTCCTGTCAGTGAAATCAGAACTTCAACAGACTAGACAAGATGGATTTGATTTTTCCTGAGTGCTCTATGCAGTGCAAGCTTTCCTAAGCATGTACTTGGTGTCCACTAAGGGCCACCTCAGGACTGCCTCAGCAGCTCTCATTGGTGTCAGCTCCATCAGTGATGCTGGGGGGAAGCTGCCAGTGACAGGTTATCAGTGGTTACATGAGATGCATGAAAAAGCATCATAGAACTTTTTGTGTGGTTTTTTGTGACCATCACTCATTCAGTTCTGTTGGTACCATTGTGAATGTTCCTTTACAACTCACAACCCCTGGTTCATGCCAGGAGGTTATGACAGCAAGGTATGGAACGTGCTGATGTGTACAAACCAAACCAAATAGAATGGGAAATACTTAGTTTGAGTCTCCATGTGTTGACCAAAGAGGATGGTTGATGGTTAGCTAAGGTGATGGTAAAAATCAAGGTGATGGCGCTGGTGGGAGCTCAGATAACCCTCATTTTCCCTCACACCATGCTCTCCATTTGTCTGYAGGAAAGGACTTTGGAAGCAGATCAAGAGGATCAAACAGCAGCCTGYTCATTATAACTGAGATGCCTTGATGGACTGCACTGGAGTCCATCCAGCACACAAGATGGAGAAGATGGAGAGGAGACTAGAAAAAGATTACAGTTTAACATGGCTTGTGAATGAATCATTCTGCGATAAAAGGAATTTGCTCTATTATAGCTCTTGCCAGAGAAAAAAAAAGGAATAAAGCTAAAGATGTATCTATAACAAGTAGAACAAYATTTAAAGAGTTGGGTGTTTGGCTGTAATGAGATCCATTCCAGTAGAACGCAGTGATAAATCAGATGTAAGAACTGAGGACTTAAACAGGATTAAAGCTGTAACAGTAAATCTGAGATACGTGAACTGTGTATGGAATCACAGCCTCTTGCCCCCAAACAATGTGGCCATCCAATAGGACTTTTTCTTGCAGTAAAGTATGAGCATTTAAACAACCAGGCAAAGCTACTCCAGGGTATCTGATGTCCTTTCATCCCACTAAATAASTTAATGGATGGGAACCAGTGTTAGGAGCTACAGAGCTTCCCCAGTTTCTGTACCAGTCAGCAGAACTGAAATCTCTCAGTGTGCAGCTGCCATTTGTGGAATGTGAATTTGCAAAATTTACTACTTTATTTCTTCTTTATAACTAACAGTTTYTCAAATTAAGGGCTTTTCCACTGGCTTATCAAATGTGTATTACCAAGAACACTGAGGACAGATGCTCTGTTTTCAAGGCTTCAGCTTTAGTCTTTTCTTTACAGTTTTTTTTTTTTTTGTATGATATACTTATCAGCTCTTTGTCACATTTTTAGACAGAGGTAAAATAGTGTGGAGTAGACATAATTTTACGTTATGAATATAAGAAAACAAACAGATTTTTTTTAAAGTTAAGAAAATAACTAACATTTATGGAGAAGGAAATAGCTTGACAAAAGATGCTCTACAAATTTATAGGGAAGTTATTAGATGGAATCAATTTTATGCTTCAAAAAAACCCCTACAGAATTACTTCATTGGTTCTTACTGGATCCTCTGGAAATTTTTGATTACTTTTATTGAAAGGTTTCTCCAGTAATAGCAAGTGAATAATTAAGGAGAACAAAATGGATTGGCACAAAATAAGTTGACAGGTGAGTTTTCCTTTAGGAACTTRGGAAACTAGGTATTTTTCTCAAGAAAAATATAAACTGAAGAAAGAGGATTTATTCTGTTTTGTTTGGCTTTGATTTTGAAAAAGACAAACTGTTACACAATTTTTTATTACAGTGAACTTAATATTWTTTAGCTCTGTGTGTGTAAGTAGGGAGCAGGGGAAAGGAAAGGTGTTTCTTATTTTCCMTATCTGATGAGAAATGTTGGAATAATTCTGACATAACTTTAGCCTAACTCTAGTAAGGTGGATCTTTATTCATATCTCATTGTCATGCCAAAAGATGAAGGTTCAAGCCTAGTTTTGTTACTTACATTTTTCAGGTACATTAGGACAGGTTTTACTCTCAGAACTACACTTTCCTTTATTTTTGTCTCCATTCTTATTGCTTTTTTTGGTTGTACTTGTTTCTTTGATTGATTTACTTCTGGTTTTTATTTCTCCACATTTTTGTTGCYACATACCTAATTGCAGTCAACAATAATACAGAAGGTAAAGGTGGACACCTGAAAAATTCTGATGTTCATATTTCATTAAGAGCAAAGGAAGGAAGGAAATGTATAYATAGCTCCCTCAGCCTTTCCTCATCAGAGGGATGCTCCASACCCTTCRTCATCTTTCTTGCCTCCCACTTTACTCCAGGAGCTCCAGGTCTCTCTYGTACTGAGGAGCCCAGAACTGGACCCAGCACTCCAGACACACTCATCTCCCTGGGGCTGAGTGGAGGGGCAGGATCCCCTCCCTGACCTGCTGGCACTGCTGTTCCTAAGGCACCCCAGGGCACCCTTGGCCTCCTTGGCCACAAGGGCACACACTGAAAGCAGGTGGGTCACTGACAATGGATGCCTTCCCCTCTAGAAAATATTTAAGGGAACAAGAATAGGCTGCACCTCTCCCTCCTGCATTTCCAGGGAATACCTTTTGAAATGCTGGTGGAGRACACCTGTCAGATTAAAGCACATTTTCACATGAGGCAGGTGAAGGAGGGCTTACTGMAAAGATGGGTATTGGATTTTAAATTTCTGCAGAGTAGGTTGGAAGGGCTTCTATTCACAGGCAAAAGCCAAACCAAAGGAGTACAGAAAACAGAACTYCTGTAGAGCTGAGCAGCAGCACAGCTGGGCAGGAGTGTCAAGGCTGTGCTGCACCTACATTATGAAACTATGCCTCATTTTAGACATTATGGTGCTGCCCCCTGGTTAATATATCTTGCTGCAAAGGGTAAATTTGCTCATGCTAAAAGCTACTGAAGATAATTTCCTGATAATACAATAATTATTAACTATGAAAACAATAGCATTGAAAAGGTATATTTGCTGRAAATTGAAGACAATAAAGTTTAAACAGAAAAGATGCAAATTCTTAGTAGCCAATATGTTTAAATACAGAGCAAATCACTAAAGAATATAAGAGACTATTAACAGAACTTCTTAATTCTTTTTTTTTTTTAATAGACATAGTTTGGAAGAGCAGGAAGGTTAATCTCTATGTAACATCCTGTAGACTGGTTTCATATATAGTATATGRACATACTTGTCCTTTCTGACCTTGAAATCTATGATTCTGTGGGAAATTAAAAAAAAATTGAACTCCCCTATAATGCCAGTTTCTCTGAGATGAATCTCCAACATTGGTTTCCCCAAATCAGTATAAGTCCCACTTGGTCCTCCTCTCTCACACAGATATAATTTACATATATTTAATCAATTTCTGATTGAGAGCAGTGTTTAAGCATAAAGTTAAGCAAAATACTGGAGCTATTTCTTGTTCAGACAAGAAGAACTCTTACTATGAACAGTTAATGTACTTCATCTATAAACATTGCTTGGGGCAAAAGGTRCAGACATTGATTAGCAGCTTGCAGRGGAGCCAACAATGCTACTCCAGTGGAAGAAAAATTAGCATYTTTCTTTTTCAGAAAATACAGTTTTTTATCTGAATGGCAGTTTCAGGAATGAATCTGATAGAAAAGAAAGAATCACTGATAAAGTAGATTGACACTACAATAATAAAAGCAGGAAAAAACAGTTTGCTTTTTATGTTTATTCATGTGTAGACACATGGTGATCTACAAGTAGGCATAGATATGGATTTTACAGTGGGCCTTTGSAATAACAAAGATGGAACCAAATGAATTAAATTCCAAAATTAAGGACCTTCMTCTGATTTCTCTTCTGTAGCTGAGGAGTAACTGAGGCTAGAGGGGCAATAAACTTTAGTATCACAATCTGGTCAAAACAGAGGAAGGGGATTTATTGAGATAATATTACACCACACTTATAATAACACACTTGACAATATTAAAAGTTAAAATAAAAATATTCTTCTCTATTCTCTTTGTTTGGAAGCAGTGACATTTTTTTCCACAAATAAGATTTTCTGTGTATTGGAAACTATTGTTTTATTGTTTTATGGCTGCAATTCCCTTGCTTTGGAGGAACAGAACCTGTTTTTTAGCCACGCAACTTTTTCCTGGGACACTGGAATGAAAATAGGCATAAAAGTGTATCTTGCAGTGTGTTTTTATTTACACTTAGCTCCTGCAATGTTTGTAAAATGTAAACATTTTATGGACAAGGTATTTCCACAGTTCCAGAAAGAAATAAACTTGTTGTCAGGTTTTTGCTAGACAATTGTCATGTGCTTGCTCCCCTGTATCTGTAATACAAAAGATGGGCCTCAGTGTAACAACAAACTATGCTGCACACTGCTTTGTGCAAAAAATTCTGACCACATTCATAAATTTACTACTTGCAGTTCCATAACGGTGTCAGTCAGGCTGGAAAATCACTGAAGATGGAATTACATCATCCTTTTTTCTAGTGCTGCTTTTCTATGGTAGAGGCTTGCTTTTTATTTTTCTTAAATTCATAGACCTCAATTCCTAAACCCAAGAGCCTATGGCACTGGCAGCTAATAACTCACTGGTAAAAAYTGGTCATCTTTATCAGTTAATCCAATTTGAATAGTAATTTTCCAATGCCAATAAGGTGTTTTTCCCATTAGTGGCACTGACACATAATTTGACATGAAGTACAGTACAGAGAGACACATACARTCCTGGAGTAATAATTTTCAAGTTTAACATACCTGACAATTTGGCCTTATCTGATATGTGATATTTTCCCTTTTTAAGCACTAAATTAGGAAGGTGCAAGAAAATGTCACCCCATGTGGAGGATTATCTGAGGATTGACGCAGTCAGTTCTCCAGGGTGGAGAACCCAATTTAACAGCGAGGTTTTTATGATGCATCTGGACCCTGCCTCCCGCTCTCCCCCTCCCTGTTACCATAACAAAGTCAGTTTCTGAAAGGCCATATTGGGAGGTGGAAACAAGAGCTCTCAAATGTGTTATATTTTTAAAAATTAATGATTTGTATCTCCCTATGGAAATGCTAGATTGTGACAAGCAGTTCTTCAAGAGCTGAATCCTGGAAGGACTCCAGACTGAGGTCACTGGTTTTTTGCAAATAGCAGCCTGCAAAACTGGGAGCTATTTTACAGCCTATGGAACTGAAAAATGTATCTATCTTGGCAATTTTTTTCTTATTCAACTTTTTGACCTTATTCCTTCTTTYCTCTCGAAAATTATCACATATACATATGCAGACACACTTCTTTCCAGGGACTTTTTCTACCAGACAGAAAAAGTAAGAGTTATTTTTCTTTACAGCTACATTTGAAAGCAATTTTTTTGTCAGCTATTAATTATTAACCAAAGAAAACTGATTTTAGGCGTCAACCATTTATTTTGCTTCTACTTTATSCCTCCAGATAAATACCTTCTAAATACCTTTATTCCAAGCACGAAAAAATGCAAATATGTAAATTGTAKCCACGTCCAAGGGAGTTGCAGAACTCTCTAGAAACATGGACTGAAACAAGAATAAGCAACTGCACTAAGAAATAAAAGAGAAATATTACACATAAAACTGAACAGATGCCATTATCCTATAGTGCTGATGAACCAGCTAAAAGCAACATCAGTTTATTTATCCATGACAGCACAATATATTCTGGTTAAAAACAAAACAAACCCAACAAGTTTAGGAGATGTGCCTTAGCATGTCCTCATACTCTGTACCGGCTGTTTGCTCAAGAAGGGTCTCAAGGGCTGTGAAGATGCCACTGGCTGACCACTTCTATTTGGTACAGTAGTGGCACTGATGCCACCATGCCAACCCCCCCCCCACATGACCTCCCTTTTGCTCCCAGCCTCTGCTTTGTGCCAAGAAAGGTCAGAGGACAAGTGTAACAAGGACACAGCTCTAAGAAAAAGAAACAGGAGCAAGCTGCCAATGGAAATGCAAAAGGGCTGGGCTGCCTTACTGAAGATGGGCAGGTGAGGAATGGAGGATGGCAGTCAGTGTAGAGATACCTGAAGTTACACATTGTCATTTKAATTAAGGTGCCTTTAGTTTTAGCTTTTATGTTTTCCAGATTCCATGCTGTTTCGGGTGTAGTTTTAAGCTTCATATTAAGTGCTAGTAGGTAGTAGGTAGACAAAACAAATCCTTTCCTGCCGAAAACCAAGGACAACTTTCTGGYCCRAAAGCATMAACAACRATDRACTGAAGAGAAAAACAAGAAGGATGAGACTTCACAGCCTGGAGTTGTAATTGGACAATTAAACCCAATATGCAAATAGACCCAAGGGGACAGAAGGGTGTGGCCTCATGATCGGGGGCCAGGGCACTATTGAGGGGCCACCTGGTCTGGTTTGGGTGTCCCAGGTGTATCCTGGGGCCTTTMAATAAACATTTGCTTTATTCTCTAGTTCTGTCCAGTCTCTGTTTCAGGTCAGCCTTCCCAAGGCATCAATATTGAGAGTGAATGCCAAAGAAATGTGACACCAATAGCAGTGGTGYAGGACATTAAGAATGTAGTAATAGAGAAGATGTGTGGTCAGAAATTTTTCATTTTTTTTCTAAACAGATTCCTGACAGTGGAATAGCTGATGTGATATCATATTTTCTTAGCCAGTAGTCTTAGATGTAGATTAACGTGTACAAAAGRATGTTTTGACTTTGAATATGACCCCTACGTTTCTTCAAAACAAAAATAACCCAAACTCAGATATAGTTCTGAAAAAGTGTGAAGACTGTAATAACTTTTARAATTTTAGCTTCCTTTCAAACTTTAATTACTCACTACTGCAGATGTGCAGGCATTAAGAGATAACAAATAATTATAACAGATTCACCACGTATGCCAAGGTTGTTCTCTGGAGGGTTGATGGTTTATTGTTTTCTAATGTCACYGTAGATCAAAGGAAAATGCTTCAAACTGYCTTCCACAGTGTAAGACATTGYATATGGAAATCAGATCYTATGAGTAACTATCATGRAGGAAAGYTCCTTACCATAAACAACTAAAGTCAAGTAAGAGCTACATTAGGAGAGATTTCTACGCTTGCACACAATTGCAGAGAATTTCTGGCTGAGGGCATGCTTATTGAATTAACTCCAAATTGAATCTATGTCCACAGATTAACAATCCCTCAAAACCTAAAAAAGCCACAAAGCATGAGCATACTCATTACTCATATTGAACAAAAAAGTAAAGTAAAAAAAAAAAAAAACGTAGTAACTGCCACAGCATCATTGGCCCAAGATTTTGGGTGCCCAGATCCCCTGTACTACTGAAAATGGACATACATTCCCTSAGAGAGTGAACAGTAGTTTCTGGACAGCTGTAGCCATTCTGCCTCCTCTCAACCTTAGGAAGATTTAGACTGAGCACAAGCTCAACGTGTGAAGGCAGGTGTATGAAGGGTGGGAAACAGGAATGAGTGGGAACAGCAGGGATGAGGCCTGATACTGAAGGGTTGGAGGTATAAGAAAAGCAGTGATATGAAAGAGAGGAGCTAACTGATATTTGAGGCACACACTCCAGAAAGGCAGTCAATGCTCAATGACCTATGGATGAGTCAACCCCAATTCTGGACTACATACAACACAAGAAAGAAGCTGAACAGCTGATYCAGTAAAGAACTAGCTTAGGCCAGATAGACTTAAGTAATGCACACAGAGCATGGTGTGAACACAGCTGTGTGATTTCTGGGGCCAGCTCAGCAGCACAGAGCCTTTCAGAAATAGTCTGAGTTAATGAGACCTGATGAGTCCCACCTGACTAAATACAGAACCATTTACCTGTTGCTGCATCTGCTCCCCAGCTTTATCTATTTTAAAGCAGCTGCAGTGAGCCTGTCTGTAATTGAGACACATCCACAATATTGCAGTACTCCAACATCTGTGTATGTATGTGTGTGCACAGGAGAGAAGGAGGTCAGAGTCAAGTCTCAGTCRTTGCATATTCCATGTAATTTTCTTTAAAAAGGCACAGTGGGTTTAGAACAACTTCATGGAGCAGCCTGTAATGCTCCATAGTTAGCCTAACTAACCATAATTTAATCTTGCAAGTATTTCCTACTATTCCTGTTGGAAGAATATTTTCAGATATTTGTTCACTATTTCAACCTCAAAGTCACTACTTAGTCAGCCTGTTTTTCAGAATTTGCTATTACAGTCCTTCTAGCTACCTGATAATTTATTTTGATGGTGGTCTTCATTACATCTTCTACCAGGAAAGAAATGTATGGATCTAAAATGTAGACATGTATACACAGATGCTCACACACACACATATATACATACAAGTAATATAAAACAGTAGCCAATATTTGGATAAGGACTAAAACCCATCACAGAAAGTCTAAAGAGCTTTTTGCAGCATTATCTGCAGTGTTTGTTATCCCCTAATGGAAACAAGAGTTTCAAACCTATAACTCATTCCTCTTCTGTAATCTTATACATGATGGAGATTATTCCTGCAGATGCCATAAAGTCTGTAAACTTATTTAGCTTCAACATTTTTACACAAACAGAATAAAGCAGCCCCTGAAACTTTTGAAGTGATAGTCTGAAAAAAAGGTTTGTTATAGCACTAAAACTTATGTTAACAGCTTCAGGGCAGAAGGTCTCTGTGTGAAAGACAAAAAACAAACAATGCTAACTTTGTTATTGGTGTGACATCGTTCTTATCTCTTATTCATATTCACTCAATATGAATTTTGATGTGACAGCTCATGAATTTCAGCTATAATACTCAGGAACTGGCTCAACAAACCTCGTGGGTATTAGTAGTTATACTTAAGGACCTGMAATGGATGAATATACCTCACTTYTGAAAGAGGCATAGAAAACTACACAGGAAATTTTAGGTGAATTATTCCTAGCTCATTTTTAGGACATATGATTAARCAACCTTTGAGAAGGGAAAATAGTAACAAGCAATACAGCCAACCATTTATCAAGGGTAAATAATAYGCAGGCAACTGCATTTCCCTTCAACCAGGGCTGTAAAGTTTATCAATAGAGAACCACAGGTAGAAGTTGTGCCTGATGCCCACAGGCATATATTTTTTTAATATTATATGTACTTTTAATACTGCCTATGTGATGTTACTACAAGCAGGAAATTTGGCTGTAAATGGAAATGAAACTGTAGTGCTGATGAACCAGCTAAAAGCAACATGAATGAAACTGATGGGAAAAAACCAAAACAAAACCAACAAAAACCCTTAACTTGAATACACTATATGGGAAGGCAATATCAAATGAAGCTTCATACAGACTTGTCCTGTATCTATATTAATCACCATTATTGGCTGATGGGACAGAGCACAGGTGTTTTTACATTYCCATTGATGCAAAAACCAACCAGCAGCAAGAATGTGAGAAGAGGAATACAAAGCAGTCTCAAAAAACCCACAGAAATCAGTAAGTCCAAGGCATTAAAATAACTAGCTGAAAAACTGGATTAGCATAGGAATGGGTTGCAAATGACTGGACAGATGGTCACTCATCTAGAAACAAGGATAGAGATTGTAAGGAGCAGGATTTGTTTAGTCTGGAGAAAATGGAACCGAAATACCACCCTTCAAGTATATGAGGTTATTGCTGAGAGAGAGTAAACTGCTCTCARTTTTCATTGTGGTCACATAATTAGCTTAAATTGAAGCAAGGGACATTAAGGTTGGAGACAAACATCTTTTGACTGCCAAGCATTGCTAAGTGGTGAGACAAAAATTCTGAAAAGATACAGAAAACAAAAAATCTTATGGAGCAGGTTAGCCATAAACCGGTCAGAAATGATCTTCTAGTTGATCCTGCCTGATGCAAAATTCTGGACTGCAAAGATTTTCAAATCTCCTTCAAGACCTTTTTTTTTTTTTTTTCACAACTTACCATTTCTTTGTGAAAAAAAACAACAAAAAACTATAAAACCAGCACAGAGAATAAATAGGAACTTGTGCTAATTTACAGCATCATTTTCCATAGAACTTTTAATGTTTGTTTGAATAAAAACATGATCATGTGCATTTATAAGAGCTAATACTCTTTCAACTTTTATTTTGATTACTTGATAACAATGAAGAAAGACAGGAGAGGAAGGATGGAAACAATACCTGCATACTGTCTAAAATAAGACTGGCAATAATAAGAACAATTACTAAATTATTTCTTTCTCAAAGTTAGCTCAGATATTAAAATTGGCCTCTCTTTTTCATTGTAGTTTCTTTGTAGTATGATATTTTTTATGGAATGACAGTGCAAAAYGTCAGGCTAGCACTTGATTTCCTCTATTTTTAATTCTATTAAAAATGCTGGCCTCAATTTCTTGGCTAAGACATGAGGAGCATGTTTTACTTATCYGACTATAGTTTCTCAGAAGTTTGGTGACAGTGAAATGTGCACCATAACATACAGCTGCAAATAATACAGAAAAGAAAGGCTGTGTTGGTGTTGAAATCCTATTGTATGCTAAAAAGTACTTTAAAGTAAGAAAAGATTAATCTAAAAATCTAAAAAATAACCGAGAAATTATATTTTAGGTCTGAAGAATAAGACGGGTCTGCAATCAGGAGTGACACAAGCTGCCTGTGAGGGAACTCGAGAGGCTGCAGTGGCAGGAGAGGTGACCATAGTGCAGAGCTTCAGCCCTGCAGCTCCAGCACCAGCATTTGAAACTGCTGTCCCACAGCTGCCATAGCTTTTTGTTAAAGAAACTCCTRRGCTTCTTTAAAGAAGCCCAGAAGCACGCAGASAAGGATGACTTAGTTCATGTAGGATACAAACATATATAAAGTTTTTTTTATAAAATCCTTCAGAAAATAGTTTTAGGAAACCTGATGACGTTACATAAAGTGAAAATTTCACTCCTGAATGTGTATTTCATTTTAAGACAGAAGACAGTGGGCAGTATGCTGCATTATTGTAGTAGAAGCTATTTAATGACAGAAAAAAAAAGATCTTTATTTTCATAGCAGGTACTGACTATATAGAGCTTGCTCACAGGATGTCGTGAGGGCCAAAAGAGTCAGCAGTTTCAGAGAGGGATTAGACAACTTCATGAACAAGAGGCTGAAAAACAGCTGCTACAAGGACTCCTGATGTCCCAAATCCAAGAGCTGTGGATGCTGGGGATGGGRCAGTAAGGGTAACATTCAGCAGAAGGCAGTCAGGCTGGTACATTCTCCCTGTTCAACCTGCCCTAATGTCACCACTAGAGACATTTTCCTGGGTTAGACAGAAGAATTATGGTTTGACTCAGTAAAGCATTTCTAATGCTCTCAAGTGTAACAAAACCCTCCTTTAGTCCCATTTAAAATCTAATTATTCTTGTATTTGTTACAGTTCTACAAAAYACTAATTCTGTAACCTAAAACACTGAAACATCTATAGCAAATAGAGAGTTCCGTGAGACTCAAAATATTTGTTAAGAGCAATGTTGTCCTCATTCAAATTTATGCCAAATCCTATGCAAGATGTTTCTTTTTTTTTTTTTTCCTAAATTATAGGGAAATCTGTAGTGTCATAAATAGATCTTCTTTCAGTAGTAAACAGGAAGAGTTTGATTTGTTACTATGTTGGCACAATATATTATTTATATTACTAATACATATTTTCTAGCTGCTGCTAAGAGGAGTCTCCAAACACTTGACTTTTAGATAAATCAAGGAATTAAAAAAAATAGTAAACACAATACATATTAAAGTGCTTTCCATGACTGTATCATATGCCAATTATTTAGTCATCACAAATCTCCACTGAAATGAGAAAGTCTGAAAGTGCTGGCAAAATTGAGACAACATGAATGGTTCATCTGAGAATTCAGCTGCATCTCCCTTTAGGGAGTAAAAGGGCATAAATTCCCCATGTCTGAACAGATTGCTCCAAACTAGAGCAAGGGGCAAAGGAGACCACATCCTGACTCCTTGAATCATGTTGCAGTTGCAGCCCTTCTCAGGCAGAGCAATACAAATCTGCTCCTCACTCAGGCAGTGTGATTTGGAAGTTTACAACATAGACCAAACCCACTGAATCAAAACCACTGATAATGCACATGATAAACTTCAAGAACTACAGATTTCATAAAGCATKTTTCACAGAACAAATAAGCATGTAATGAGTAAGGACAGGATGAAAATAGGTAAGTCTTTTCACCTAGCTCTTACACAGACAGGCTTATAATCAGCCTTCTCATATATATTCTCCCTAAATATTCAATAYTGAATACTGAGTGATGCTTCTTACCAGCAAAATATGACTTTCTTCCTGACCCACTCAAACTAAGATCTCTGTATTGGGAAGGGCATGCACATCCTCTTATTACCAGACCTTGTTATTCCTGTTCATCACTCCTGAGCTGTGCAAAGAAGCTATTATCACCAAATTACAGTCTAAAAAATGCATGGAATAAAAACTAAGGTGATTTGGATGGAGACAAAACAACACATTATATCCACAATGTATGTTGAAAGCTTTATTAAACAAAGTTGTRGGGAAAGTCACATATCTTCTTCCTCTCTTGGCTGTCACTTTATCTATTTCATATGCTCCATTACCTCTGCACAAGCCCAGGAGGTGTTTGCACGTAATAGCATTTCATTCTTGATTGAATTTTCACTGAATGTTGCCTGCCTATTATGCATACATACRATTCTGCATTTTATCACCCCTAAAAACATATTGTGAACCCCATGCGATACTTTGGGAAACATTCCTTACACCCACATCTTAAAAAGGCTATTTTTAGTTCCCACAGATGCAGAGAYACTTTATTACATTCAAGAAATCTTTCTGCAGATCTTATTCTTGAAAGGGACGTAATTATGATGCACTGTGCATGTTTGTTGTCATTTTGAAACTGTGCACCAAAGTAGCCGTTGCAAGTAGATTAATGTCAGAACAGATAACAGTCTGCTCTCTGATGGCCAAATGGTTTGGAGGCCTGAGATAACACATCTAACATTCTAGTAGCAGGAAACAAACAATCATTTTTGCTATGATCTGCCCCAGTTTTGTGTCTACGAATGAGAATTAAAAATGATTTTTCATTACTCAGTGAGATATGGCAGGAATTTGTATTGCGGCTAAAATATGATCAAAGCAATTAATGCATGTTAGGTTTGTTGGGTTTTCAATAATAGAATCCACAGTATCTAAAGAATATTTAAAGGGATATGAAGATGGGATTCCTGTTATGCACAGTTTGCAAGCTTCTTCCTTAAGAACTCATGTCAAAAGTGTTCATAGACTAGAATTTACCAAAATTGACAGGTATCAATGGTAAACGAGAATACTTTGGAAAGGATGGCAAAGATTATAAAAATCCCTGCCTCTGGGTGATGAAATTAGAAATTTCAGAGGCAGTGGGTATATAAACCAGCAAAATTTCAAGTATGTTCTGAAGAATATACTTTGTTCYCTTTTTGTACATATTATGGTCAGCAACACACAATCTGTAAGAGTGGGCCAAAAATATCTGGGAACATCTTTTTTAACTCCCTGCCTCCCCTCCCTCCCCTCATTTTCCTGTAAAATCCTGTACATACAGTCTTGTCTCTTCTATTCACTTATTAAAGTAAAAAAAAAAAAAGTAAAAAAAAAAAGAAGAAAAAAGCCCCTCTATGTTTACAAGGACAATTCCAAAGTCGTGAGTTTTCTCTGAATTATAAATTGAAATTCAGTTAATATGCTTCAAAATATTTGTCTCCTCTCTCCTACAGGACTGTAAATTTAGCCAGATTTCTATTATGGAGATCTTAATTATAATAATGTTTTGGGAGTTTATTTTTYGGTGTCATTAATTTTTAAGTGATGGAGTTGTTCGCATTAAACCATACCAAAYTAAGAAAGTGAAGTTTAAACATTAAGAACAACTGTATAGAAAAAGATCWGTCTCCTAGATGTCCTCATTAAACACAAATGGACTGACATACACAGATGTCTGCATTTTTGGAGATATTTAAGACCGATGGAATAATTTAATTGAGAGAACTGGACACTAACAAATATTTAAAAGTACACCAGAATATTTCAGAAATGCAACAGAGTATTTTCTTGGATCACTGGTAATGGGCCAGACAGAACTGTGGATGCATCTGTTAAAAAATCTTACATATCTCTGTGAATTTCTTATGAAAACAAGCTTTCCACATTGATGTGGACACTTTAATTTATCAAAAAGCCTCTAAAATGAAAGGTCTTATCAAACATAATAGAAAGAAAMTTTTCTGAGAAAATATCTTTATATTATAGTATAGCTATTTCCATCTTTCATTACCTGAACTTCAGCACAGACCATAAAATTAGAATTAACAACTAGTTTTAACATTTAACCTCTATGCTGTTTAGCAGTTACTTCTGAATTGTTTCAACAAACYTCTTCCCAATTAGATTTTCTTTTTTCTTTCCCTTTCCCAACCCAGAACAGCAGACAACYAGCAGACAGAAAGAACACTAGCAGGCAGAACACTGGCAGCAGGCTGCTGCCCAGGAATAGTTTGCATGGTCAACCCTTACAGGGACTGGCATTCTCTGTGCTGTGTCACCTTCCTCACAAAATTCAAATAAATTTGCAAAAGAAAGGAACAAACCACAGAGGCAGAAATGAAGTCAGAATGTCTCCAAGGAGAAGCAYCAGTAGCAAGGCACTAAAAGGAAAAGATCATCATTTTCTGTTGAGTATTGTGAAAAAAGTGCTTGTTTTCACATTACTTTTAATAATCCATTACAATTCTTTTGAAGTACAGGAAACTGAGAATGAGTCCTGCTGTTCATTCTTTTCTTTCTGAGGTATTACTAAAAAAATAATGTGCTATTTATACAGTTTTTGTGCTGGAAATGATAATTACAGTGAAAAAGTCTTATTATGCAATGGCAGTAGAAGGAAAGAGGGTTGAAAATTACAATATAAATAGTGATTTACCCATCATTCAAAACAGGATGAAGAATCATTTATCCTACATATTGTTAAATAGCATTCCTGAAGATCAACCCTACAGCAAAGCCTAACTATGACCATATAACCCATGGAATTCACAAGTGGGCGTGAAACGTGAAGTCAAGAGAACAAATTTCCTGTGAACCCTACAGTGGAAAAGATCCCAGTTTTCTCATAATAAAAACTAAATGCTTTGTATTCTATGCTAAGAGGTCTCCAAAGGCTGTCCTGTTATTTTAATTAAGATTTGTGGTTTTAAGATTTGCTAATGAAAGAACTTCAAAGTAATTGGGTAATGAGCACCCAAGGAAATGAAAAGTCATGTGCACAGTTCCCTACATTCCACTTACAATCCTGGCTTATGTATAAACCATTCTAATTATTAGAGACATACAAAACCATCACATYCATACAAAACCCGTCATAACTAAAACAGATTAATCACACCTCGATAAGAAATGTTGGAMAAAAATCAATAAAAACATAGAAGCTAATTTTAAAAAAAGAGCTAACATGACTGAATAGAAGTTTCAATATGAAAGATCCTCCTTAATCTCAGCATGTTTGGCTAAAAAGAGTTAAAGAAAGATACYTGTAAGATATCCTTCTCTGAAGGCAAGTGATGTTTGACCTAAATACTTCTGCAGTCTAGCAGGAAGAGGAGGAGATGGGGGAGAAAAATATGGTGATATTAAATTTGCATATACTAATCTAGATRAAAAACAAGAGCATTTCTATGTTACAAGTCTTTCTCCTTCCCTGCATTTTTGCACTTCACCAATACAGACCTTTATACAACTACATCTTAGAAAAGACATTTATAGAGAAGACTAATAGTCTTGCAAACTTTTCCMATTCAACAATTACATTGATTTTCCTACCCTTTCCTCTCCACCTACATTTAATCCATCTTTCCTGTTTTCTCTTAACCATAATCACAAGACCAGTGAGACAATTCCACCTTTTTTGCTCAGCTCAGAACAATGATCTAAGTCCTGCTTGAAATTACTTATAAATATCTAAGTTTTTTCATCCACATGCACCTTACCAGTATTATAATTTAAATGCACAAAATACCACTAATACTTTTCTGTAACCYTTCTGTCTCTAAATCAATGGTATCAACAATATCTGCTGTAGATTAAATTGCAGGTTTGTGTAGCTCTGGTATATTTAGTACAGGTACACAGAAGTGCTATTTTTTAGTTCATAACATCAGGGCCAATATACAATTACAGACACTGACCAAAAGGGCCACGTGGCTGAGCTCAGCCCCAATTCAGATTCTGCTGCCTCCGAAGAACTTCTCCCCTGACATGCAAAAAAACTGCATGGGAAATCCTCTTTAGTAAATTAATACTGAATTTGCTAAAATTTTTTGCCTCTAAATTAGTCAAGGAATACAAAATACAAATGGCTGAGGGAGCTGATTTTATCAACTGTCTCACAGCCCTTTGATGCCAAGCTTTCACACTTGTCATCCAGTAAGCACAGACATAAAGTGGTTCCTAGGGATCAGTGTYCTTGTTCTTTATCACATGCCTCAGTGACAGGCCCAGGTGGGGGGAAGCCCCACCCGAAATCCCAGTACCAGCAAACAAGCTGATAGCTCCTATGTGTTCTGATGCACCATCATTTCTTTGCAAAACACAACCACTCTGTCAGAGCTGAACCCCACATCTGAGTGACATTATAGGAATGTGCCACATAYACCAGTTTTCATCAGAAATATTATGCCATATGGACCACATATGAAGGACTAGAAGGGTTTATAATAACATTTAAAAATGTTAACAGTGCTGATCCCAATGCACAGCAAGAATTTAACACACTGATTAGATACCAGAAAGGAAAATGATCAAACATATGTCAAAAAGTTGGCCATTTACCCTGAGATATCATCCCACATCATGCCACCTTCAAAACTGTCTGTTTGAATAAAAGATTCCATGACATATGCAGTGAGACATCTCTGGTAACTCACAATAGCCCAAAAAACATCATTTCCCACAAAGAGGAAAATTCACCTTCTGTTTATTATTTCTTCATTTCAACTTGCTTTTTGGTCAAAAAACATAACATATATTTTCTCTGAATGAGAAGACAAAATAAAACAGGGTCTTTCTGTTACCTCAGAACCATTTTTTTCCAAAATACCAAAATCAGCTTCTATTCTAATTAGAAACAACTGCTGATCCTAATTTTTTGATTCTCACAGAAGCAAAGTGTCAAGCAGTTCTTTTAAAACATCAAAAAGAGGCCACWTTGAGTATTAAAATACAGCTTTTCACTTAACTATGGCTAATATCAGAACTTTTTTTTTTTTGCAGTTTTGTTCTGGGGGGTTGAGTTGGGTTTTTTTAATATTAAAATGAAATTAAACTAAAACTTGGAACTATGGCCTTCAGGGTAACAAAAGAAATGGATAGAGGAAAGAGAGAGAAATCAGGGAATTTTTCAGTGACCCAATGGACTAAAATCACTGCCCTTGGTCTGGATATCCAGAAGCTTATTTGTGCTAACAAATGGTAGGGACTGGCTGTTTCACATTATGGGAAAACTGCTTGGTTTGCAGGGTTGTGCCAGGAATCCAGCTGGGARCAATCACTGAATTGCTTCATTCCCAGTGGAATGTTCTGGCTCTGTCATGTTTTCCAGCAGAAAACTGCTCCTCCACAGGGGTGGGATGAGTAAGACCAAGTGCAGGTAGGTAACTATATCTGTATTGAGAGAAAGAAGCTATTCCAGGAAACAATTCCCCTCATCTAACTGTGTGATACCCAGGGTGCATTCCATATTTAACAATTCATCTGAGGAATCTGACAAATCCAGAAGCATGAAAAAGGATGCTGGGAACTGGCTGAAGTGACTWAATCTCACGTATGAATCTCATATTTGGCTGGAGAAAATCCTTACTCTAGGCAGAAGGCACCTGACCATTAGGAGTGCCAYAGTAAGAAGTTAAATTGATCTTTTAGCTCAATAAGAAAAATGGTCCACAAAAGCAGCAGAATACAGTTCTGAGATTGATTTGTTACCTTGCTTATTGTTATCAGCTACCAACAGAGACAGATGAGAGGCTGGAGTAATGTGAAATGGCCCACACTTCTACAAAACCAGCTTTTTTAAATTAAGTACTCCTTCAGCACTTGATTACATGAAGAGCTGAATTCTCTGTTTCAATTCAGGGCAATACTTKAATGTCTCTTTCTTGAGGAAAACAAGTCCTATTGTTTTTAATAGAAGTACTTTCTTATTTTAAGCTGCAAGTACATTCTGTGATTTTCTAGGATTCCTTTGTCACCTGAAGAATTAATATTCTATTTACACTGTAAATTTGCTGTCTGCTAATATGAATTTTTCTGATTTYATTTTTGCAGTAATTAAGGCTATCAAGCAAACCAAATTCTGATTCTATTTGCTCTATATCAAACAAAAGAAAAAATAAACATAAAACCCCATCCCACCACTATCCCCATAGAGTGAAAGGAAAGGAGAATCTTGAAGCACTRGAATCTAAGGCTTCTTCAACCTGCTGCTCATCACTAAGAAATGTTAGATGGGCTAGGCAAAATCAGACATTTCATCCTTATCTTCTGCATACAAAAGTAAACACAAAAGGAGAATATGTTGAAGAAGAGATGAGCCAAAGGGGACTCCAGGCAGCAGAAAACAGAGCATGTTCCAAAGAGGTGAAGAAGGTGGGGCAAAGGAAAATAATTCCAAGCACAGTGTTCCTCTCTCCTGAATCACAGTGCCAACTTTGCACAACACAGTTCTGTCTCCCACTATTTCACTGCCTTCCCAGGCAGCAGGAATTTGATCTTTATTTACCTCAAATCTAGTGACAGCACACTGCTACTGGTGGGTCACATGAAAAAAAAAAATTAGTATAATGGTCAGGAAATAGAGAATATTTTTCAAGAACCTGGTGCTCCTGAACAAAAATATGTCTTTAAGCCTCTCTTAGTGTTTTTATAAATTTTCCCTTTCACTTGTAAGCAGCTCTACATAGCACAAAATTTACATCTTGCACTGGAGTGAGTTAAGATGTTTATATCCTTACATTCGAGTAAAGTTCTTATTTGAGTGGTTTTCATTACYTAATATGTTATAAAACAATATATACATGTAAATCAACTGAGAACTCTCCATGAGAGCTTCTCTAAGTGCAAAAACATTATTATAGAATTCTACTGGGAAAAGAGAAAATGGAATTCCAAGAATTGTGCTTACTGCAGTAGAGCTAAGTTACYAGAAACTACTTATTATAAAGCTTATACTACAGTTTTAAAAAGCTAGTGACATTCGTTTTAAACAAACCCTTCATGAAAAAGGATGGTAATGACACTGCTGGCTGTTCTGCCTCAAGAGGGAATTTTCCATCTGCTAGCAAAACCCCAAATCTATATCATTATTCAGATGTGTTTATAGAAGTATCAGAATACCCTTGGCACATTGAGAAACCAATAGGGCACATTTCAAGATCAGAGAATTTTTTAGTTTAAATTCTGGGGTCATTTTCTTTTCTACATAAAAGAACTGTGTTTTAAGATCAGCTTCATTAGGGAGATCTGCTGGGACTTGATGTTTTTATTTTCTTACAGAAGAAAACTTATTTCTTGAAGAGGAGCACCATCYCCTCACACATTAAATAAGCAAATATACAATTGTTCCCCCTAGTTTTAATTTGCATTTTATGATTAAAACTAGATTAGAATTTTATGCATTGCATCATTATTTAGAAACAAGCTGCTTTTATATTTCCCACAATTTCTGAATAAAACCAAAGCCACTCTTATATTTTCTATATATAAGAGTTTTCTATAACTTCCAGTAACATTTATCAATATTGGTACAAATAAAAGCCCCCTAAAATTTGTGTACCTGTCTTAATAGATCCTCATGACTATTTAGAACTAAAAAAAAGTCTAAATTTAAACAGGATTTCTCCAGTCCCTAAAGCAAATCACAGCTGAGGTGGGAGGGTTACAAAGCAGGAAATAAAGCCACTATTTCCTTCATTTAAAGCATGTTTCATTGACAAGGCATAGAACACAGAATCCGTATTTGAGAACAGCATTTATATATAATGACAGAATAATTTTTTAAGGGACCTTTGCAGGTCATCTTGCTCAGCTACTGCTCAAATGTGGCCAAATTCAGTCACATCACGTCACATGAGGCCCTATGCAGTTTTGTGATTAATATCGCCAAGGATGAAGAATTCCTGACATCTCTGGACAGCTTGCTCCAATGTTTCATTATGCTCACCATACACATTTTTTCTTGTAATATTTCATCAGAATTCCTTTTGCTGCAGCATGTGTCTGCTGTCTCTCATCCTTCTGCTGTGAACCTTTGAAAAGAACCTGGCTCTGTTTTCTCTACAGTCTCCATCATGTGGTTGTAGAGAGCAAACAACACCTCCTGAGCTCTATGCAGGCTGAGCAAGCCCAGTTCAGCCCTTCCTCATTTAGCAAGTGCTCTCCTGCCCCTGACCACTTTGCTGGCTCTTCASTGGACTCCCTGCATGTCTTTCCTACACACTGGGCAGCCCAAACCAGACACATAGCTCCAGATGCTGTCCCATGGGTTGATTAAAGAGGAATGATCACTTCCCTCCACACGTTGGTGAGTGCCATATTAAATTCAGCCCAGAATCTAGTTAGGCATTTTTATACTGGCTGGGCACACATAGAACTCATGAGGGTTTAGGGGGTTTTTACACTTCCCAGCACAGCAGGATTTTCCCATGTCACACCCACAGTGCTTTTGTAGAGGTCTCTGAGCTGCACATACTGGTGGAATGAAAGCACAAAATGAAAGTATTATTTGGATTTTAAAAAGTAGATAATTTAAGATCTAGGGTTGATGGGATAGGTAATTTATACTTATAATATAGGTCAGACTCAGAAACTAAAAAAAAAATAAATTGCTACTGAAAAAAATGCATCCTTAATGAAAAATTGATACTTCTAATACTCAGCATATCAATGCAAACAAAACTGAGTTGCTACACTCTTATCCTTTACTGCTGAACAGGATGCCAGTTGTACTGATCATGAAAATTTATCTTTGTTGAGAAATGGAAAAAAACCACCTCAAATTATATCGCAATAGACCAATAAAAGCAAAGAGAGCAATGTTATCTTTAGGCACAACTGTTTTACTGTTTTTTGTCTGGATGGTGATCTACAGCTTCACTGAAAACTAATTGAAAAATGATGAAAGTTAATCTTTTACTTCAAGGAGTTTAGAATCAGATCTTTAGAGGTACAACTTTTATGCATGTCGTAGTAATTAACATTATAGAGAAATAAAGAAATAGCTGCTAATCACGCTCCAAAAGACCGTGTTTAGACTTTGTTTTTTCCTGTTGCAGAAAACAAATATACTTTCTAACACACTGTAATGAGCTAGCCAAGCTACTTTAAAGTATCAGCTGTCTTTTTGTTCAACAAAGTATTAAAAAAAGAGTCTCCTGACACATATTCTATATCCCTTGAGGTCCAATTTTCCAACTAATAGACCTTTCTTTTCTTCCCTTTCCCTTTAAAGACTCGGATTTTCAGGCCCTCTACAGCATCCTACTGCATTTTCTAACCTTTAAAAACAAGCTGGGAGGCTGACTTTTTTTTATTTTCCTCTATTCTACAAAAAAAGCAAAACCGTTTCAGGACCACAAATCTTGTAATTTTAAATTTATAATAATAAATTAATATTTTTAGAAATCTGTTCCTTTATTAGTTTTTTAATTCACTTCAAAAACTGAAACCATATTTCCAGTACTTTCATACATTAGAAGTAATTTTAGAACTAACAGCATAAATGAAGAATTCTGCTATATATTCTATATTAAACAACAACAATAACACTCTGAAATACAGATAAAATAATAATAGTGTCTCCTGAGTAGTTACTTCCTACAGTGAATTTCATAGAGGTAAGCAAAGTTTTGCACACCATTTAACCCATAAAGTCATCTGTAGGGTTATGGTATCAGAGAGGATGCACAAAATGCCAGTGAACCAATCCAACATGCTGAGAATCAGTTTCAGCTCCAGCCCTGCTTTATCAGTATAGTTTATCCTGGTCCAATAKTGATGCAGGGAATGTCTGCAGCTGTGCATTCATATGGAAAAAGAAGATCCTAGAAGCTTTGAAAACAACCCTCAAACCATCACGACAGCACMGAGTGAGGCATGGGGTAAATACACTCTTGAAGTTTGATTCAGAAAGTGTGAATGTAAATTCCCAATTTACTGGCACCACACTTGGATTCTGGACCAGCAAACTCTTCCCTTTAAGCACATAACATGAACTGGAAATGTTCAGATCCAAGTGTAAAAATCTTCTATTATGGCCTTTACGTTATCTGAATATGCATTTTCATGGATCTTTCCATGCATTTGTCCCTAAATTGAAACTTCTGCAAAATTCTGTAGACCTTAAAGTGCAATATCCAAAAGGGTGAAGACTCCACTTTGCTTATGGCTCACACTTCTGACATAAACTTTATGGACAGATGCAAAAGCCTCTGTCTGTAACTACAACTTTGCTTTCAACACAGGCACAATTAGAGTACACTGATTCACACTCAGTAATGCAGAACTGCGCATCTTAACTTGGAACTAAGAGTTGCTTCTGTAATAACAGAATGTAATTTTAGAAAACTATATTTTTCTTTCCACAAAAATGGATGTTGGAAAACAGTTTGGACAGAAAACTTCCCATTCTTCTGATCTCTCTCAATATTAATTGTAAGGTTGCACATGAAAATGCACATTTAGGTTGTATACTAAAATACATGGTATGTAACCATGGGAAAGAATAGATTAAAAATACTCAGACAAGAGGAGTCTTGTCTGCCCACTCTTTTTTCTGTAGTTTATTAACAAATATTTTTCCTTAACTGTTATTTTACTATCCATCATCTGGAAAAGATTCTCAACTACTGAAAAATCAATCACAATTAAAAGTGAAAACATTTCCCCATTCTAGTTTTGTTTACTTCTCTAACTGACAGATGATCAAACCTACCATTTTTTGAATAGTGACAAATTAATTAGACAGAAATAAGTTCTCCACATATTTTTGGATGACTACTTTTGGATGACATAAATCATTACCTGAAAATATGTTTTCCTCTTCTTTGCTTAAAAGTCTCAGTAACTAGGTTGGTCTCATTCTAAATAAATATTGTTTTTCAGATTAGTCCCCTCCACTGCACCTAAAAGTTTCTGCATAAAGGCTTGTTGGCATCTTAAGTAAGGTTTCCATTTCTCTAAAATGTAGCAAAAAAGAGTTTATCATCCYATTCCTCACAATTTTCTTGTTTATGAAGAACCCCCACCTGACCTTCAACTATAAAGCATGTTGATTGTTTTGTAGTAAGGACAGTGAATTGAAGCAACTGGGCAAACCATATTTGGTCATGTCCCTCACTTCCTTACATCATGGCATATTATACATCCAGTCTTTCCCATGAACTTTATTTGCTTTATTTCTTGTCTAAAGAAACAACATGAGTCTCTCATCAGCCTGCCTTACATTTCTTTGTTTAAGGATCAATCCTACAAAACATCAGTCTTCAAGCAAATGAGAAAAAATGTAATAATTTTCATATAATGAAAACACAGATTACACTAATGCTAGTATTAAACACATTTACTGCACACTTTTTAGGGTCTTTTAGTTTAATTATACAGAGTTTAACAAGATGTACACAATCATAGATGACTAAAATATGTAATGCATTTGCTTGAAATGTGCCACTCATTTGACTGAAAGATTAACTATAGATATTTGAAATGAGTAGTCATTATGCTTCTCTTTTAGTATACTRCTTTTACTATATATTACATGCACCACTTAGGAGAATTTAATTTGTATCATTTCTTTCATTAAGGGGAAGCTGCCACTAAAACAAGCCTTTTTTCAAATAGTTGTCTTTTTTGAGTTTTATTGCCCCATAATTAACCAGTGTATGTGCTATTCACACAAGAGTGCCAATTCACTGCAATCAGCTCCAAGCAAAGTTCAAGTGAGGGCTAACGATGTCTTAAACTTTTATGGAGGAAAAATATGGCAAAGTTAGTAGCTGTGATCCTGTGATACAATCAGATTGAAGTGAAYTTAACTAAAATGCCCTCAGAGATGGAGCTTCAACAACATTAYATGCTGCTGTGAAAGAAAGGACAAGCTAAGGTCACTTATTTTTACCTGGGAGATTTGGGAAACAGCCTGTTACATACACAGGATGTGGTATCTTTGCTTTCAAAATGTYGGCTTTGACATTGCAATTTACTATTAGAAATATGGCTCTCTGCTTTTAATGAAATATGAAATGGAAACAAGACCCAAAACCAGTAAGGATTTGGTAACACAACAACAGGATGAGCTGTTTGAAGCCTTCTAAWTTCTGGGTGAGCAGCTAGAGATGTTTTATAATAAAATAGCTTTCTTGAAGCTGTTTCATCATCTCTGTAATGATGAATTTTTACAAGGGAAGTATTTGGCCGTATTTAGACGGTATTTTACACTTAAAATCAAAAAACTCATTAAAAAAAAAATCAGATAAATCTATGAGGATGCAACTTCCATTAAATCTTACAGAGATCCCTGTAAAGATGCAATAAACTCTCCAAATAAACCACGATGCAGTGACTTCCAATGACTTTTAAATTACAACCACAGGAAAAATATTCCTATAATTTTCTATGGAATGTACAGATCAGGGGAGGTAAGCACTACTTTTGGGTTTCCAACTTAGATCATATCTGGCGTGACTTTTCGGATTAGTCAAGTACCCCCACGTCCAACTTCATCAGCTCACAGACTGCTGCAGACACTCCACACATTACAAAGCAGGGTAGGTTTTTGGGGTTTTGTTTTGGTTTTGTTTTTGTTTTTTAAGAAACCTAAAAATTCTTTGTCAGTTTTGAAAATTCTCCATGCTAATCTCATCTAATAATCCAGTGATAGATTTACAAGAAGAATGAAATATTTCATGACATTCATTTCCATGTATTAGGAGATATTAAGATGATCATTAGAGAAGGAGACAGCTAACAGAACTGCAGTMTATATATAGACATTGGTTCTTCCATTTCATCAGAGAATATATTAAATGTCACATTCTGTTGCACAGCCAATTAGAGAGGTAAGCATGACAAAAAAGAGTTTTCCTGCTGGTTTTGTTACCAGCACAGCATGGTATCAAAAAAAGAGACAGGGCCACCCAGCCAGGAACAGACTGCAGTAGTGCTAAAATATTTTAGCCCTAAACTAAGAGAAAATGCAAATACAAAGCAGTTCATTTTAAAACATGTATATTATTAACTGAAATTCTGAAGAGGTAATAATTTGATCTCACATTTAAGTAAAAGACATCTGCAGAAGGAAGCAAACTATGGATTTTGCCTGCCAGAATAATATGCTAAAGTGAGTTATAAGTAAGAAAACTGAATTATGCTGAATCAAGTATTTGACAATAAAAAATTTAAAAACAAAAGTTATTCTGAAAAACTCTAAAAGAGAATGTGTAAACAAATCTCCTTTGGCCCTCAACCTTTCCAAATGACATAACAACTATTTAAACCAAATGTCCTGTAGAGATGACACTGGAATTATCACCTATATGCATTCTGTTTTAAGGGTATTTTAATTAATGAAGCAGCATACAATTCTACTTAGTAMATATAATCATCATTAACCAAGATAAAACTAACATGTTCATCATCTAGAAGGTAGAGCAAGACAACTTTCTCAAAAATAGTTTAAAACACTGAGAAAAAAAGGAAGTATAAGAAAACAAGAGAAATGAATCCCATGAGACATCAGCATATTTTCCTTAAAATGCCTTAGTACAGAGTCTCAATAAAATGTATACATTTTTTCTCCCTCTATTTCTAGTTTAAGCAAAGAGAAAGAATGTCAATATCTCCCTTACAATAAATCAGATTTTTTTTTTATGAGGAGGAAGATGATGAGAAAAAAACAACAGAATCTTATAATAGGAAATCCTAAACTCAGTTTAGAACTGAACTGAATGGAAATTTAGAACTGAAAAGTTTTGTGC
Source organism: Alauda arvensis (assembly GCA_902810485.1). NCBI lineage: Eukaryota > Metazoa > Chordata > Aves > Passeriformes > Alaudidae > Alauda > Alauda arvensis. Next base: position 73,235 of record CADDXX010001009.1, on the reverse strand, counting down.
AGGCAGCGCAAATCTTTTATATTGAACAATGCTAAATCTAGAAGGCAGGTAATTACTTCAGAGCTGCATAACACAAAATTACTTTTATTGCTACTGAGTAGCTAAAATTTAGGCTTTTTTCTCCTAAAACATGTTTTTCCATATTTTTCTGTGTTTTCAAAGGTAGGTGACGCAGTGCTGCAGTTTTGCTGACAAAACAATTGCATTAATGAGCTGTTCTTTTTGTTTAGACAACTGAGGAGCCTTTGATAAACCGAGAGCAGCAGCATGTAAGGCTCTCAAAAAGTTATTAGAGAAGTAACATAMGAAAAGGTGTGAAACAGGGTCGTCTTCTTCCTGGCAACCTGGAGCTTACTATGCAATTCCTTTAGTCTCAACAAGTTTATATTTCAGCTGTTGGCTTGCCTTKTCTTACAGCACAAGCAACAGAAATATAGAGATCTGCTCCAAATACCAGAGAAAATAGTAAATACTTTTTCTTTTCTCCTCAATTAGTTATCTAAACATTTCATCCAATAACTGTGTTTGTGGGATAAAGTATCTGAAGTGACAACTACATGTACTGCAGCCTATCATCTCTCCTGTGTTTCTTGTTGAAAGGATTTAATACAGAATAAAGATCATGAGGCTTTCAACTTGAAAAATCAGTGTTTCTCATACCTTTTGTTTGATGATCATGTTGTTGATGTCATCAAGATCACCTACTTTCACTCTCTGAGATTTTATCTCTCGATCCAGTCGAGAAAGCCAGTCAGTGAGTTCTGCCCATGCCTTATTGAAGTCAGCCAAGGCTGGAACCTCCAAAAGCACAGAAGATGGCATTTCTGGTTTGARGGTGGTGGTTTCCTTGGTTACCCTGGTTTGTGTATCCACAGCAACAGTTTCACCAGGAGTTGCTGAAAGAAAAGAAAATAAAAGAAAAAAGAAGAAGTTAAAATTACTGAATAAATGAGCTATCATAAATGTTTATTTCAGTATTTCACMATTTACCCCATAGAAAGGATAAGATAGAAAAAAGTCTATTTCTTGATATCTCTACTGAAAATATGAAAATCAAAATTTAAATATGAATTCTTTTCCCCCCACAGTATTTCTATTATAATAATTTGCTTAACATCCAGCATTCTCAGCATATTCAAATTCCATCCTCAGAAGACCAGTTTGACCTAGTAACACTAGTAAAGTTCACAGTGTAATAAGAACCCCTTGCTAAAGGTCACTGAAGAATGAGTATTTTTCCAAAAATCTAGTATTGTGGTCAGATCTCTTTATTCCAGAAGACAGATTGAAAAAGTTGGTTGGACTATGCAACAGACATAGCATGACCATGTATTTAGAAACGAGTTTCCTCCACTCTGTCCAAGTCACTCAGTAGCTGCAAAATTGTCTGACCAAAAATCTTCTCACTTACTGCTATCACCAAGTGCTTCCCACAGGCTCTGTGGCCAATATCAAAGCTTATACAACAAGAAATTTAGCCTTGACTAATTGTTTACTTTTCCACCCATAACTTAAAAATATTATGTGCTATTATTTGGATATTTGTGGATTTTTTTTTCTTTATTTCTGGAGGAAACAGATACATCTTCTTAGTGTCTTTTCCTGATCTATTAGCTATGGTTTTTAAATAATCTAATGTAAATTAAATAATTTAATGCCAATTATTAATTGCTCGGAATGGGGAAGTACCCAACACTGCAGCAGAGTTTCTGACTTTGCAGCAAAAACGATGAGAGGTGCCACAGACAGTTACCACTGGACAGAGAAGTATGGGACATAAAATCATTCAGAAGTTCAAGAATGATCTTTTCTCCTTGATTTTTGYTATTTAAAAAGAGATGGCTAAGAACATTTGGCTATTTTTGCCCTTCAGTTAATGATTCCTCATGTACAATATTATTGCAGATGAGGCTACATTAAATTACATTTTTTAAATAATTTTTTTAAAAAAGATCAACCAAAGAAGAAACACTAAAACAGAAAAAATGGAACACCTGGCATTGCTTTACTGACATTCTACAATATAAAGAAAGAAACTAAATATCTACACTTTAGAATGTCTATCTRAATCAGCTGTTGGAACAGCAATAACTACATCAGGAAGGCTGGAATAAAAGCTCTGTGGAACGTGTTCTATATTTTCTAGTACTGAACCACCAAATATTAATTTCTAAAGGACCAAAATGAGTTTTTTGCGTTTTTCCCGGTCTTCTTACAGAGTAGAGAAAATCAGTTTCCTGACCTCTTCCTGTGAGACAGCTTGTCTTCAACAAAAGCAAACCAAAACACCAACATAGTGTAACCCCATGCACAGAAGGATTTTTGTTTTGYTTTGTTTTCTTGCTATTACTTCTGAGAGTCTAAYGGTTTTCCATTGACATTCATGCCAATACAGAAAAGTCTGTTTGAAACATGAAAACAGGTAGTTGGTCAGGGTTCAACAATTTGTCCATAAAGCCAAGGCCTCATATTTCCTCTGTGACTTCAGAGATTCTTAGACAACAGGAAAACAGTTGCCTAATTTGGCATTCACGTAGGTTAACAGAAGTTGTCTCAACTCYGAGGGAATATTTCTCCTCATCRGTATTCAGRTAAATTGAAGAACAATTTTCTAAASTGGGACATCCATCAGTAGACTTAGAGTGTCTGACAAGACTGCCTAGCATCTCTTTGCATCTCACATATTTTGACCTGAGTACACAATCACAAGTTCACAAATTAATATCTATTTATTTATTTTCCCTCCAGTGGAAGCCATTTCAGAAAAGGGCATTTGTAATCTTCTAATGTTAATGTCTTTACTGATCTGGATTTTGGCTTATGAATTTTGGGGGTTTTTTGTCCATTGGGCTGGTTTTTCTGTGGTTTTGTTTGATTATTTTTGGGTTTTTTTTTTCCTTGATGTAGTTCTTTTTCATCAATAATCTTAAAATATTACAAAAAAGATAATGTAAGGTACTAGCAGAAGTGCAACAGTCCAGTATAATATCTTCTCTAAAAACTTCAAGATCTACCACTATTGACCATCATGTTCTAAARATGGCAATAATCTGTTCTACTTTGACTGACCATTAGAATATTTGAGTTATCAAATTATTTATAGTTATTACTTTTAGAAAGTATTTGTGAAGTGTTTCACTTCTGACACTTATCTCCCCTCAGAACAAAAATGCCACTTAGAACAGTATCTATTCCTTATTTCTCTTTGTTTATACTTGTATAGATATGACACAGTTCATTTAACAGAACTATATAAATGAGTGACTAAAAATAATAGACAAATATAAATCAACATTAATAATACAATATGTAGCAACAGATTTTATTCTGAAAAAATTCATCCAGAACTGCACTGACAGTTTCTGTGACTCAAAGGTGGCAGTTTGTTGCTTTTGGTTTTGGTGGGGTTTTTTTATTATTAGTTGTTTTTTGTTTTTTTCTCAGGACAATTAATTTATAAATTCAGAACTTGATTTTTTTTTTTTCAGTAATAAATTCTGAGTAATAAATTTCATCCCAATGAAGCAAGTAATAAAAACAATAAAGGACTTCATCTTCCAACTTATTTGAAGGTTATAATGATTCACATCTGTGATATGAWAAACCTGAAAACCAAAAGGACAATTAGAATTTAAAACATTTAACCACACAAATATAAAGTGATTTCTCATTAGCACTTTCTGCTCTTTAACAAAGAAAACAACGAATGACAGGAGAAAAATAAAACACAGAATAATAGGTGTGATTTGCAACTTGTTCTTGAACTTTGAAATACAGTAATGAAATYGAGAGTATATTGGTAAATTTTGCATCTTAGAATTAATCTGTAGTGTTAAACTTCAAGAGTTAGAATAATTGGAATGTGTCATGAAATTGAAATTCAAAATGAATGAAATTCATTCTGCAAAACAGAATGAAGCCAATTGCAAGGAAAGAATTTCCCCCCTTCTTTTGCTCTGCTTATTTCAATGTTGTGTTTCAAGAGAGGGTCAAACTGACAAGTCAAAACAAACAAAACTCCTTATTTAGGTACTGAACAGGAACAGAACAGACAGAAAGACTGACAATGCTTTCAAAAGCTTCAAAGCCCTTCAAACACCYTCTTTCAAGCCACAGTCTTTAAGCAGAACTGTCTCAGTTCACAGGAATGTTCCTAACATCCTTCTGAATGCTTTCAGTTATGGTGAAGTTGTAACTATGTAAGGTAGCTGYATCTACTAGGTCAAAGCTTTTTGACAAAGAAGAAATAACACAGTAACTAGATGTGGATTTCAATTCAATTTGCAYGTCTAGCCTGGGTTTTTAGTTCCACTGTTAGCAGCACCAATTAAGGGGGACACCAGCCTTAAATTCTTCGCGCAATGAACAGCAGTACTACACACCCACYAAACTTTGTTCTCGTTTTAGTCAAGGAAACTCAGCTGCATCTTACTCACTTCGAGAAAGCAGACCAAGAAGTCCTATACCTTGTGGTATGCACTCAGATGACATCACACAGAGAATTTGCTATTTTAATGCAGGCAGCACTGACTTCTTTAGTGGCAGAACAAGTGACTATTCCCTCTGTGGGCAAATGAGCAGTTCCCTGGCTGGGACACTGCACACCAGGCAGGTTTGGCTTATTTCATGGGAAATCTCAGTGTCATTTTACCAGCACTTTATCCTTGTGAGCYCGACTTGGAAAAACTAAACTCCACAACACCACACAGGGGAAATTTTATCAGCTCCTAAAATGCCTTTTTAAATGTTTCTTTCTTATGCTGTGGCATTGCAGCCAGTTTTCTACAGGGTTAGAGCATCCATGATGGCATTCTTAAACTCCAAACAGACTTCTTGGGGAGAGATCTGGAAAGACAGTTCTGAGACTGATTTATTTAGACTTGTTCCAGTGATAAATGAATAGAGTTCATCTCTGGCCTTGAACATTAAGGAAATAAAGTTAAGAGAACATTAAGTTCTCCCATTCAGTACAGCCCCTCCCTGCAAAGGTGCTCACTGCCAGTAACACTTTTTGCAGAGGAGCTACAGCTACCTGCCAGGTGTTCCAGGTCATAAAGGAGTTCTGAAAGGAAAAGAATAGTGGCCAACAGAATTCTGATTAAATAGTATGAATAATATAAMTTTATTACCTCATAAAAAGCCCACCAACTTTGCAGTCTGAAAGCAAGGAATGCTTTTTACTAGTGATMTGAACTCAAAATCAAGTCTTTATGTTGATCAAAAATTATTTCCAACAAAATTCCACCCACATCTCTAAACATGGAAAATATGCATCCTTAGAGCATTGTATCTCAAAGCTAATATTTTCTTAACATTTTAATCAGCTTTTAAAGACAAAAAAATCAACTTTCAAAGTGAGTCTTTTCTCTTTTTACACAACATCAATGTTTGATTTTCTTAGTGTTGATCATTTAGTTAAACAATTCCTAAAAAAGAAGAGTTAGTAACTGCATCAGGTATATTTCATRCATAGTAATTTTTATTGTCTATAAATAGGTAAAAGTTTTATACCTAATTTCATGACCACTTAGGGAAYATTCACATTATGTATTACTTTTAGCAGTTTAAAATACAAGTTAAGTGCCTAGACTACCTTTTAATTCTAGAAGTTCTTTATGACTCTTAACAAGTCATTATGGATTATATATATWTTTATTTATTATAGGTAAAATAAAAGAAGCTGATAGTTTATGAGATTCTTAATTGAAGTTTAGATCYAAAATAGTCTGTGCAGTGGGATGAAGGGGCTGAAACTAAAGACTAAAGAAACTAAAGACTAAAGAGGTTCAAAAGAAAGTAGAAAGTCAAGGTTAGAATGCTTAGGAGAAAAGGAAAAGTTTTACAAGTGAATGTGCACTGTATAGTTGAAAAATAACTACAAAAGTTATGGTTTCTAAAATGTTACTGTTACTATTACTATATTTTTGAACAGCATCAGAACTTTAGTAGGAAGATAAGTGTCATCTTTCTCAGACTTTTCTTTCTTTATCATAGGATAGATCTGGTAGAATTTCCTTACCATCCTCCTTTTTAWATCTAGGAGTGTGACTAAGCTGTTTATTGTACAATGCAATTTCCCAAGACCCTCCAAACACAACAGCAAGGTGTTTCAGTATGTCTTTCACTCAATGTAAAGAAAAAYTCTTTTATGACAAATACTGAACTGCAACAGGAATAAGAACACAGAAAGTAGGTAGAGCCCACTAAGAATTTCAGAATAACATAAACCACATAAGTTTGCTTGTGTGCATCCTAATGTAAATAAACATTAGGATGAAGTTAAATTAGTGCCACATAGCAAAAATTTCACATTGTGACCTGTTGCTGCAAAGAGCTTCTGTAAATACTTTCTGTGCATGCAAGAKAGCTAGAAGTGGAATGTTAAAAGTTCCTAAGAGGTAATTCAAGGTCATTCCCATGTAGATAAGTTACTGTTTTCAAAAACTGCCCTTTTGTAGAAGAGAATCAGATTGGAGAACACTTCAGCAAACAGGACACATATAAAAAAGACATGGGCTCTGATGGGATGAACCTGTTGAGTGTTGGGGGATGTGGCAGCAATCATTGCAAGGATTCTTTTTCCAAACTTTGATGGATCATGGCAAAAGGATGAAGTGTCTGAAGCCTGGAGGAAAACAAATATTACTTCTATCTTCAGAAAGGATAATATTGAGGACTCAGGGAACAACAGCTTCACCTCAAACCCTGGCAATGTGATGGAGTGTTGGGATCACATTGGAGGCTGCATTAGGAGGATCATTGCCTACAGGTGGGCAGAGCTGATCCTTTCCCTCTGCTCAGCACTGTATCCAGTGGAAAACTGTATCCAGTTCTTGGATCCCTAGTGCAAGACAGCTATAGAGCTGAAGAGACCATGGCCACGATGATTAAGGCACTGAAACCTCTCTTATATCAGGAAAAGCTTGAGAAAGCAGGAACTGTTCAGCCTAGAAAAGAGAAGACTCAGGGGGGGATCCCATGAACATGTATAAATGTCTGAAGGGAGTGTGCACAGAAGGTGCAGCCAGGCCRTTCCAGCAGTGTCCACCAGTGACAAGAAAATGGGCAGAAGTGAAACACAGGAGGCTCCCCCTTGTAGCAAAGTATTTGCATGARTTAAGTTATTCTTTGTACCATCCAAACTCCTTGTGATCTTATCAGAACACCTGCAGTTTTGTTATTCAAACCTCAGGAATCCATCAAGGCCACTGAGAGAAAAACAAGACTAAAATAACAAGAAGAGGCCTGGAAACTGACCATAGAGAATGCAAACTTCTGATAGAAGTGGGCTTGGTATGGAGGTGGATTCTAACCAATTAGGTGCCCTGAGGGGTGTGTGCCAGCCTCATGGACAGGCTGAGGATCCAGTCAAATAATGTGTGTGTGTGTGAATATACTATGCTAAAATCTCTAACTATTGCTTATTGTAAACAATAAACAGCTTCTGCGAAACCATATTGGTTCAGTGTACAGAAGTCCATTTCTCCTGCACCCCCTGARTATCAGGAAACACTCTTTGAGTGTGTCCTGTAATGGGCTGAACCAAAAGAGAGTTTGCAGAATCTCCACTCTTGGAAATACTCAAAAACCACAGAAACATCACCCTGGGTAKCCTCCTCTAGGTTTTCCTGCCTGAGTAGGGGGTTGGACCAGATTACCTCCWGAGATCCCTTCCAATCTCAGTCTTTCTGTGGTCCTGTACAGTGTTCCCAAACACTCTCTAAAAACCAAACTGGAAATAGTGTAACAACTGAGAATTCTTTGGGAAGGAAGTAGCTAAGAAAGAAGATAATACATGGGAATAATCCTGGCATAGTGTACGTAAAGAATTCAATTGACTGCATGTGGAAAAAACTTTAAATTTGCAGCATTTGATTCTAATTAGACTATGACTTGACCAGGGACAAGTAGTACAAAACCAACTGAAGATTGTAATATATATCTGTAAACAGAGGTAGCATTAATCTGCTTGGACCTATTGTTCTGTTCAAACCTTTCTGAAAGATAAACTGCTCTAAAGTTCAGCCTCCTTTTAGTAATATAGCATTGTCATGGCATTCTCCAAGAACCTTTCCTTAGGCAAAGTTCAGCATGATTGATGGGACCACTAAAAATTGAAAAGCAAAAGGCTATGGTATGAATGGATCACTTTTAGTGAGTGTGAGAATTAAGCAGACAGAAGAAACTAAAGAAAAGTAGCCCAAGAACSTTTCATATACCTTTTTAAAAAGCAGTATTATTTATACCCCTACACACAGTGTTTATTTTTTTTCCAAAGGATAAGCTTCTTTTTCAGTGAGCAGTTGTTACAAAAGGGTTTCATGAAAATGAATGTTTTGTACTACAGAAGTTGTGGTGCTGTAAAATCAAATTCTGTCACATACTTGCCTCATAAAAAAGATTGTGACAACATCTGTCACAAATGGTGCAAGCACCTCTCAGTATTCCTTTTGTCAGTAAAAGTAACAAGTTCCTTGATTTAGTATGCAGCTTTCAATTGGATGACAATCTACATGACAAAAATTTASATTTCCAGTGTACTGCTATTGGCATTTAACTGAATTTTTGCAGCTAATTCTTTGATATAAGAAAAAAAACTTACTGCCAGCAGCTCCAACTTTTACAATCTCAAAAAAAATCACCTCTTCTAATTTTTGTAAGATCTATATATTGATGCAAAAATGTCCAAGTCTATCCTTATTCTGCACTGTCACTTTGTTTTGACAAAAGAATTATTTAAACAATTACAAGCACCTTCTGTTCTTTCATCACATTTGTAAAAATATCTTGCCAGGCACTTCTTTGTGAAACCCTTGTCAAGCTTTCTCATACTATTCTTACTTTTCAGGTCAAACTGACCTCTATTTTAGTTTCACCCTATGAAGAATTGCCTTTGGGAACTGAAGTCTGGTCTGACCACCAATTTACTGTTAAAAAAACCCATCAGCAATGCAAAACTCTTCTTGCCTGTCTCCACCACTGCATGTCCCTTGCTTTTTCCACACTGATACAAAGACAGCAGTCTGATATTTCAGTGATAAACTTCATATATATCAGACTAAAGAATTTTATAGCTGGAATAGAAGAGGTTTTAATTTGCCATCTTTTCCTCCTTTTAGCCTTCTAGGGTTCAAGAAGCAAGTCATTCTGTCATTGTCTCATGTCCTCTGACTAGGGCAGAAACCTTAGAAGCAATTATGAGCTTTGTTCCTCATTTCCTGTAGCTCCACTCTGCTCACACTTTTTGGCTGTTTCTCTGTAGAGCAGACCTAACTGAGGCAGCCCCATTCACAAAAGAAATATGAGGAAGGATGTCACAGACTCAAGATAGGGCATGATCAGGATGTCCCTGAGCACTGCTCCATTCACAGGGAAAAGYTGGCTTGCTTTGCTCTTTTAAAGAGACAGTCAACAAAGAACAGACAGGTCAAGAGGATTGTGTGCAGAATGACCTATCTCTTTCTACTATTCTAGCAAATTAAAGAGATTTTCACACAATGTAGCTGTCAATAGGCCTAATTAGTATAGAAGAAGAGAAAGAATAGAAAGATTACTGCTATTTGCAGGCTGATGCTATCTGGATAGCCAAATATCACAGTAATTTGGGTTATTATAACAAAAAGAAGCAGAAGACACAGATAAAGAGAGAGGTTTAAAAGACTATTTTTATAAAGTGATTTAAAGATGGAAAGCTAGAAACAGGCAGGTAAACTAAAAAAAGGGCATAAACTACCATTTTATTATGGATACCCTTTTGCTAGAAACTGTACTCCCTTTTGCCATAGTTTCCAGAATAACTTAATATAAATGTTTGATTCTATCTGTGTTTTTAAAAAAATA
>CADDXX010001009.1:0-63221 GCA_902810485.1 Alauda arvensis | reverse complement strand
TAAATGTTTGATTCTATCTGTGTTTTTAAAAAAATATAGTTGCCAGATATTTTGAAAATTACCAACACTGGATTGTGTTATCAAGATTACTTGAGCCATATAAAAAGTCCAACCATAACTGTAACTTTGTTCTGCACTCTCATCTGATTCAGGTTATCAATAACACTCTGAAGAAGGCTACAGTATGCTGTCATTTACATTTCATGGGATTTAACCAAAATAAATCCAAACATATCCTGCTGCTACTATTGATCAAGACATTAAAGGAAAGAAAACAAGCTGCAAAGCTTGCTCCTCAGAAGAAAATACCAGATCATATTTTAAAAATGGAATAGGTGAATGTRGTACTTGGAAAGACTAATGATAGCATTAATCTTATTTACATCATAAATCTTGACAGCTGTGCTTCCACAACTTGTTACAGAATAGAAAAAGWAGACCTTGGTTCCATACTGTCTTTAATAGCAGCAAAGCAGCCAACTCCTGTCWTGACTTTCTGATTTATGTTTCATCATAGATATGTGTACAATAAAAATTCTTTGTAACCCAGAGTGAGTTACATTTAATCAGCTGAGCCCTGAAAAAAACAAGTAGAAGTTCACATTCCTTTTMTAAACTGCACTGCCACACCTGACTATTACAGGTCTTTCAAAGAGGAACCTACTGCCAGATCCCTGAAACAGGATGTTAAATGTAAAGGTGCAACTTTTGTTTTTATTCAAATTGGGCATTTATGGCTTAAGTATATTTTGCATATATTTTTCACCTGTCAGGAAAACCAGAARCAAATCCTCAAATCAAGATATGTTATAAAGATCAAAATAGAAACTCTGAGAATAACAGAGATTTGTGTTTCTAAACTTGCTTATTATGTTTTTATTCATGCAGCTCAGAAGGCAGAGTGTCAGCTTTTTATATAGATGCTTTTCATTACTTCTCCCTGTTGGTGTTACAGCACATGCTGTGAATGACCTCCAGAGATTCCTGAAGCTATATGCAGAGAGAAAATTGAATCTGAAAGCTTTATTAGACAAGTTTGTCTTCAGCTTGTGTCTGATGTCAGCTGTATTGAAAAATAGAACTGCTTGTGAAACTGGGTCCTGACCTTGAAAAATCTCCAATCAAGTGGTAACAGATTCAGTTTTGTGCCATATTGTTATTTCCTGGATGTGTCACATATGTGAGAAGTAAAAAAGCTTCTTAATGGAAATCAGATGGAATGATTAGACACTTCTTTCCTGAATATAAAGGGGAAAACAAATATATGGCAATTTACACATAATAGGGCCATCTCWGGCTGGCATCTCTGAACCTCTTTATTACATGAGTCTGTAAAGTAAAAGGACTCAAACCCAAATCTACTAAAACTATTTATGTAAACCAATATTTATTATTTCTTCACTCACCCAAAAGAAAAGGTAGGCCAGCTGACTRAAGTAGGAGTCCACKGTTACTGGTCTGCAATGATTTAAAAGTTCAAGGTATTCTCTCTCATACTTCCCTACTGCATTTTTACCTGTTCAGTTTCCCTCTTGCATTTTAGTTTTGTAAAACTTTTCACAGCATTAAAAAAATTATAGCTAATATTAAAATTAGACATTTCCTGCAGAGAACATGCACAAGTATCAGAAACTATATGGTTCTAGACACATGATCATTATTGGAAATAGTATTTCTCTTTTTTACTGATGTTCTATAACTGAAGTGAACCAAAATGGACTACTGGAAGTAGCACTGCCTTCTAATTCAGTGTAGAACTACTTGTCCCAACAGTTGCATGCTGTGGAGTTTTAGCTGATCAACTCTCTGGAGAAATGTTCTAAAAAATTAAGTATCCACCATATCACTCCTGAAAGCTTTTTAATAGCTGACAGCAAACTTCCTTTAAATAGTGAAGACTATGTGCAACATAAGTTTAATATGAACATTTAATATCAACACTGAGGTTTGATATTTTACAATTAGTATTGAAAACGTAGATGCACACACCCATGGATTGTTCAGCCTTTCCCAAAGAATTATTTTGAGTATTCTTGGTCTCAATTACACTATGCCAGCTGCTCTAAAAAATAAAGACACTCAAATCTCTGATTTAAAATTAGTTTTTGATTTGCTCTTTAAATACACATATTGTAATATTCTCAGGTGCACAACTCTGATTCTGAGAAACAGTGCTGAGYTACAGCATATGTGTTCACTCAAACAGTGAGCAAAATATATAAACAATGACTGCTTCAGAGCACATTAGCTCTGAAGTACAACAAAAAAAGAAACTGTATCTACTGTGCATTTTTTGCCCAAAGCTCGTTGTTGTCATTTTGTTTCTTATGTTTTTGTYATTGTCTCCTGATTTTCTCTTAAATACAAATGGTTTGTTTTTAAAGAGGCAGTGGAGCAGTACACAATCCAGCCCTGAAGTCCATGGAAATTAATATATATCAATGGTTATAGTTTCTTACACAAAGACTCCTTCATCTCCACTAAAAATATTAAACCAAATACCTTGTCAGTGGTTTAACAGGGAAGTCTTCATAATGCAGGATACTGCTATGTCCATCTGTACATCCCCCTATCTTTAAAATAACCAGTATGGAATAATAAAAAAACCTCAAATATGCATTTTGAAAACAAAATAAACTTCTAGATGCATGAAATACATGCACAAGAACTACAGAACTTTCAGCCTCTGAGGTAAGTGGATTTTTGTTTTAAACCTTAAATTATTTCATCAAGGTATATATTTTCACATACATGCTTTTGTTTAGTGCTACGTTTTCCCAAAAACCTATGGACTCATGAATGGTCTATTTTTAGTAGCAACAGCAGTTGTTCCTTACGTTATATACTGCAAGCAGTGAAYAAGAATTCCAGCTGCATTAAGTGTGCATACACAGAGTAATTGATATATTTCAAGAACTGTTGTATATGTTCTTACAAGCCTGGAACAAAGCAGCATGCCTAATCCAGGTGGGGACTTGCTTCACAGAGAAATAAAAAACAAACAGTATTTTACAAACAGAAAGAGACATGCTATACACCTGCAAGTAAAATACCAAAGGATAAGCAAATGAAATTCTGTTGTCACTACTTTCCCCATATTCACAAATATTGTTTTAATTCAAACCCCAAGACTCAAAGTATTATAGACTCTGGAGGTGACTGACTGCTGTGAATATTTTTCCTAKACCCAGTTGAATATATGGACTAACAAGTGATGAGTTCTCTCCACCACCATTGCTGCTGGTGAACTTACTGCAACTCACAGTCCTCACATTGCAGCTCGAGTCTAATGGACTCAGCATGATACCTCACTCCTCTCCCATTCTAAATCCTTAAAAGCCTTCTTCCCCTCTACAGGGAAGCCCAGTCTCTAGCTCTGTGTCTGCAGTATCTCACTCCGACTCCTAAAGCAAGTTATACTGAAAGYACAGAAGAGCATTGATTGTAGGCATTTGAAGAAAGATACCTAAAGCTGATGGCAAGTGCTGATGGAGAGCTCTGGTGATGCAGTACTAGCTTTCCTCAAATTATTTGTAGTAAGTGTACAACACCCAACAATGGATATAAAGCTTTTTTGTCAAATGCAACCCTGCTACAATCTGTTAAACACAACCWATCACTTTTTCTCATCTTTTTTCAGACCTCCTACAAACGATGCTCCAAAATAAGACTGATAACTTTTGAAGTTTAAAGGGAYAAATTCTACCTAATTTCAGAAGAAATTTCACCATTGCAGTTGATTATAATTCTCACTCAACTTTTTCTTCATTTCACGTTTTTCTGTTTCACTTGATTAGGCATTTCATACAAAAAAAAAGACACATAAAAAGGGAAAAAAAATTGTGTAAACAGTCAAGAGAAAAAAAGAAATCACTTGTACACAAAGAACTGTTCACTGGAAAAGTTAAACTGCAAGACTCTTAAGATAATGTATCACTCACAGTTTTTATTAGGTGAATATGTAAAATGTACAATTAGTTGACTGAGTACTTTCAGCTGGATTCATTTGTTGTGTTAAAATTTCAGTAAYTTCAAGTACAGCATAACTGAAAATAAATACACATCCTTTTAAAGAAATTGTATTTTCAAGGTAGTTCTAAATAAAAGAGCAAATCAGAAGTGCCTCTCAACCCACAATGCATTTACAGAGGTTTACAAAGCAGTGTGTACTTTACCTAACTTATTAGTTAAATACAGGGATAGCACTTGAGTACAAAAGAAGAAAAAGAAGTCATATGAATGCTAATGATGCTATTAAAAACTCTCCCTCCTGGAAAAGCACATTCCAGAACTGCATTTCTCTCTGTGGAAAATGTTTTCAAACTGCTGGCTAAGCAATGCATCAAGATATTTGGATAGAGACATTCACACCATTCCACGTTATCCTGTCAAGTACAGATAGCAAGTGTGATTTTCTTCCTGATTCATCTTATCTTGGAAGTCAATCTTGTCTTGGAAGGTTTTAGGCATACCCTTCAGCTAAGTACATTTTTTGAGCTGAAGAAGTAATTCTTGTTACTTATGCCTGAGGGCACACTGGACTGGTGGAATATTAAAAACTATTTTTTAATGCTTCTTCTGCCTAAGAAAGTATAATATGCTGACCTAGAAATAATTATAACCAGGGTGYTTTACCTCTGTAACAGCCACCAGATGTAATTTATTAAGATTCTCTGTCTGAGCTCCTGTAACCAGACCAGATCAAACAATACCTGACAGGGCAGTAGAGATGARCCAGTTACATCTTCATTCCCTGGTCTCAAATGCATGTCAACAYTATTCAATCCTGATGTCCCTAAAAGTCCCTATAGGATCAGGAAGTGAATAATTGTCAACAGGAGACACTGACCTTACTTCCCAAAACCCTTCCAAAATAATTTTGTGTATCTTTCTTTACAAATGACATTTAATGAGATTGTTTAGCTTTTGGGTGGCTTGGTTAAAGCTAGCTCTCYCATAGCCAGTTTGAGTCCCTATGGTTAATGAGAGTCAGCAGCACAGAGTAAATAATGCCATAAATGCCATAATGCCATCTATGACATGAGTGGTTAAAATAACTGCAGAACTTATGCATACATTCAATTTCTTCCCTCCTCTCCTCCCATTCTTTTAAATTAAATAAGAAAATATCTTAGTAGCAGGTATCTTTTCCTATCTYTGTAGAAACCTGCTCTCTTGGCCTGGAGAAGAAAAGGCTCAGGGAGATCCTATCCATKTGTTTAGTTATCTGATTATCTGATWAGTTATCCATGATTTAGTTATCTGAGCAAAGACAGGTCACRACTGTCTTCAGTGAAGCCCAGAGAGAGGATGAGAAGCAGCATGCAAAAATTGAAATACYAGAAATTCTATTTGAATAGAAGAAGAAACTTTCTCACTGTCAGACTTGCTCTGAAAAACTTGCCCAGAGAGGTTGTAGAGTCTCCATCCTTGGAGATATTAGAAACCTGACTGGACACGACCCTGAGCAACTTGCACTAATCGACTGTGCTGTGAGCAAAAGGAATAGATGTCTCCCTGCTCCCTTTTGAACTCTACAGTTCTATGTCAATACACCTATAATGAGGTGATCACAGTAAACTGACTCAAATAAAGAAAAATTATGAATCAGTGTTATTAGCACAGGTTCAAATTTTAAGTGCTYGTAAGAATAGAAGGGAAATCAATCTTACTTCCTGCTTAATCCTATATAGAACACCAGAGCTTTCATTTTCTGCATGTATAATCCCATCTGCTGAGTCTCAGAAATGTTAGCACTCAAAGACTACATCTTGCATTAAGGTGAGTAATTTTGCAATTCTTCAGCTAGAGATGAGGTAATATAAAAATATATTGCATTACTACTCCTGTGTTCTCACTCTTGTTCCATTATTATAATTTCTTTTGTAACAGCAAACACACAGCTTGCCAACACTCTTTCCCTCTGGAACCTGACATAACCTGTTCACACAGAGAACTGACACAGCAAGTTTAGCACAGCAGAAAAATTATTACACATCTCCTTCATTCCCCCCATGCCATTACATGAATTCCTATAGAATGTCTTGGAACAAAATCATGCAAAGAAAGAATCTTGTACTAGTCATTCAAAAATACAGTAGTGGTATTTGGCTCTTTTTAGAGACTTTACATAATTGCCACTGGGACCACAGCAGTTCTAAGGGACTAAACCAAAACTACAGTTCCTTTTTAGTAAGATTCAACATGTCACAAGCAAGACAACTCCTTTTCTTGAAYTCATACATGCTGTTTGGGCAAGAGCTGGATTGATTTCTGGTACTGAAATTTCTGGATTCTCTCTCTGTGGTGCAATTATCTACTTCTCTGAAAACAAAGATTTTCTGCTTTGCTGTCCCAGAGGATCACTTCTAGAAGGTAGAGAATTCTGCAACTGAAGCTTTTCTTGAATACTAGAATATGCCAAAAAGGAGGGACCAACAACCCCCATGTAATCCAATTCCACGTGGTTACTGCAGCTGTATCACAGCCCAGGCAATCTGACAGGGTTTGGGGGACAGATTGATTTCTCCCATATATGATGAGCAGCTTTCCAAATTGTATAGGTAGCATTCTTCATTAATGCAACTGAAATGGTTTAATAKCAAACAAAGAATCCTAGAGACTTTAGAAAGTCAGATTGAGCACAGTGCTTCCATTAAGCATTTCTTTTTCACCCATGCTTAATCACTACCTTTCAAATGAAAGCACTGGGAAATAAAATCCATTTATCAAGGAAAAAAAAGAGTTTGTAATCCTTGTAGGGAACAAGAAGACACAAAAAGATATGAAAATAATTGAATATAAATATTGTCAAAATTATTTAAATGAAATAGAGATCAGGTTGCATATTTGTATTCTGAAGAAATATAAATCACAGTTAGTGTTTAACTGCAGAATTCCTCCTACCATGTTGTCATATGACTTTCTCTGTTAAGGGACAAKCTTTGTTTTGAAACAGGCTCACTTTCTTGCCCCGTCAGTTATAATAATTTCAGAATTTCATTCTGTGACCAATCTACAGATACTTGACCTATAACATTATTATCTCTCAATTTAAATAATGTGTCCCTTTGTAGTATTTCCTCCATTAGTAAATGCAGAAAGTCAAAAATCTCACATCTTCACAGAATGAAAGAAAAATTACTTTGAAACAGTAATAATTTGAAAAGTATTCTGCAACCTTTTCATCAAATTATAATTTGCCTTCTGGGATACATTGCATAAAATAGTAAGGCAATGATAAAAAACCAGCTTGAATGTCATAGTGGCACTTTTAAGGATGCAGAATTAATTTAGTCTCCAGCCATTTTCCTTTTACTGTGTGATTTGTAATTAATTGAAAAAATACAAATACTAAAGGACTTACAGACACCTGAAGATARATGGCCAAATGCTCCTAATGCTGGCTTTTCCTTTAGTTGTTGAATTAAGTGGTGTATTGCCTTCCAGTCAGCATTCAAGTCTTCTAATTTTTTCTAGAATAGAAAATAATATTAAAGTTATAATACATAAATTAATTTATCACATAATCACARAATGGCTTGGGTTTGAAGGGACCTTAAAGATAATCTAGTTCCAGSTCCCCTCCCACCATGGGAAGGGATGCCACCCAATAGATCAGTTTACTCAGGGCCCCATCCAATGTGGATTTGTAATGCAAATAAATATAAATGTAATGTAAATAAATGAAAAATAAAATAAGTGGTTTTTGTTTCCATCTGGTGGATCACCTGAATTAAGAAAAAAACAGAAACACAAAACAAAACAAAAAGATACAGCATTGAATTTTCACAAATGRGGGAGAGGGACAAGTAAAGTCCTTTCCAGGTGTGTTACAAAGGAGTAACTGGTGTAAAAGCATCTTTTCTCCTCAAAGTCTGGCTSCTGAAGCTTGAAGCCAACTTAGAGCCAGCACAGGTGCCTGACCCTGACCACAGAGAGCCTTCCTGGACCAACSTCAGCCCATTCCTTTGGCTCTGCCCAGTCACTCAGGGTTGTGTTTGTGTCCCCTCACAAGGCCTGGTCCCTGCCAGGGAGTCCCCCAGCCCAAGAGGTTTGGCTTTTAAGTGCTGTGAACATGAGATGATAATTTTTTAAATTAAAATAGAAGGGTGAGATATGTATTTCAAAAAGCCTTTCAATAAAACCTCAGCAACTTCTAACATCAAATGCAGAATTTATTCTTCCACCTATTAAAAGAAAAGAAAAAAAAGGTCTTAGGAGTCTTCAGGGTGCCATAAACTTCAGTGTGTGAGCAYACAGTCCTGCACAGTAATGGCTTAACTGCTACTTTTAAACAAAACCTGCATGAAAGTCTGGAGTGTGAATAACATCAGTCCTCAGATAACCCTGAGAGGCATTTAGATTTGAAAATGTTTCTACCTCTCTTTTTTTTTTCTTTTTTTTTTCCTTGCTTTAAGGACTGTAAAGAAGGATGAAGCATTGCTAATTCTATGCTGACACGTCTAAACTCTTAAAATGAAGACAGCATTTCTTTTTAAACTGCTCTCTGATTCTCTGCCACAAAAAGCAGCACAAAGTACTGATGCAGCTCAGGAAGGATTTTAGTATTCTATGGTTTCAATCCACAATGAGATATATAGTCGAAATCACAATCCAGCTGGGATAGAAACAGGATGCCTATTAAAAAAGGTACTTTAATTAACTAGAATCTAAGGTGACAGAGGTCACTAGGAGAGGGATGGAGAACAATGCCCATTAAATTGAAGYATGTATGTACCCACACACACACACAAACACACACACAGACTCTGAGGKAGTGGGGAAGGTTTAGATAYCAGAAAAARATTTTTCACCTAGAGGGTGGTTGGGTACTGGACCAGGCTCCCCAGGGAAGTGGTCACAGCTCAAAGCCAGYYTGAGTTCAAGAAGTGTTTGGACAACACTCYCAGGCACATGGGGTGGGTGATTCTGGGGCTGTCCCATGCAGGGCCAGGARTKGGGCTCTATTCCATGATTCTAATATTGGTCCTTGTCTTGAGTAGCTACTTCATCATTCCTACACATATGAGCCAGAGATTTTTTCCAGCAACGACCAAATATAAAACATGCCCACCACACATGTTAGAGTGGATCTCTAGGGTAACAGCTACACCTCTAATAAGAGAGCAACCAGTTCCAAACCCTCCTATCAAAATTACAGTTTGATATTGCATCTGGMATAAATTAACATGCATGCATTAAAATGTTAACTTCTTTGAGCACAACAATTTTGCTGTAATTACAACTCTAGAGCTCTGGTGACAAACATGAACATTAAAATATGTTGCACGTAGTGCAAAATTTATAGATTTTTCTTTAAATGTCAGCACGGGTGCAATTTAGTGATGGTAACATCCTTATGTGGACTAATCTYACTGACAGCACTAAAATTAGACATGAATATTTAGAGGGAGAAATGTAGTCTTTTAAATGCAAGACTGAGGACAATGAAAATAAATTCTACACTACTTACTTCTCACCCACCAGAGGGAAAGACAAATTGAGTGCTGTGGCAAGGGAACCACAGCTCTTCCACTGGCACAGAAATCCTTTCCTGAATAAACTGTTCTGATTAAGTGCTGTTAATCATGAGATTGGGGCTTACATTCTTTCTATTGCCACTGACACCAGCAGTAACTTCTCTCTCCCTCACCTTCAAAAGCTTTATAGAAATGCATTTCAAAAGCATGAAATCCATTTTATAAAAGTGAATAGGTCTGATTATTAAAGTGCTAGTGCTTAAAGGATCACACATCTCATCCCATTCTTGACTCTTGAATCAGCATATACAAGGATTTCATTTGCCAACAAAAATGTTTTTACAGACTTGCATTGCAAAATTCTATTTTAGTATGCTTAGTGAAGGTGTGAAAATATACTTATTTCAGTGACATAACTATGAGATAAGATTAAGTACGTGTCAGTAYAAATCCATGGGATTTAATTTACATTCAAAATAATATAATGAGAATACATTATAAAGGTTGCAAAGATAAGCAGCTAAACATTGGGAAATGCCAGAATAATTTTAACTATGAACATTATTTCAGATAAAATGCACATAAATTGCAGGGATATCTCTAATTTTCTGGCACATACCGCTTTTGAGCACAAGAAAGGCYTGTGGTGAGAATAGGTCACCAGGCTCTCTACTTCATTTATTGAAAAGAATGGGAAGATTTGTGGTGAATCAAGGAAATAATGGTGGAAAAAAAGCAAAGCTGCCCCAGAGAACTAAATAATCTACAAATTTGTCAAGCAATGCTAGACAAGTAATTAATGCTCTTAAAGAGGGCAGGTTATTTTATGGGKTTTTTTTGTGTGTGCCACACACTAAACAAAAACTATGAGTCTAAGTATTGAATTGCTGCTTGCACTGTGCAAGTGATGTGCATATCCTGAACTGAATTAAGCAGGGTTCAGCCTAAACCAAGGGTACTAGAGCAGCTCTAACKAAAGAATTTTCTAAAATTTTGAGTTCTTAGCTTCACAAACTTGCTAATTTCTTTCCAAAACCATCTTAATCTTAGTAAAAATTAGTTTTGCTTCCACAAAATACCTTTTGTGCAGAAAATTATTTTGACGATAATCAAAAAGTCTGTGTTGAAACATACAAACAGTAGACTGTGCTGAAAGTAGCTCATGAAGAATGGTGACTTAAGGAAACCTACCTACAGCATCAAGAAAGCCATTCAACAGTCCTGACAGCATAKAACCACTGCTTTATGACTTATTGCACAAGACAGACATTGAAYCAGAAATTACCTCCACAGGTTGCACAATTAAATGAACTACAGAATGTAAAGAAACAARTAAAATGCAATCAAAGAGGGCCTAAAAATTAAATATGCACTACCCCACAAGTTACTAATTTCCTCACAGATACAACTTTTAATATCATTGTCAAAACTACAATTCAAGGAACATTATAATCTTCAGAGAAGAAGTCTTTTTCCAGTAAATCTGGTAAAAAAATGTGAGTTTCAGTCTTTGATKTGAACACTTAAATACATAGACAGAGTATACTTCTATGTCAGAACTTTGGGCTAAACAGAATCATATCATCATTATTTATAATTCTGCATTCTTACGTAAAACAAGTACTAGCTCTTCCTCTTGAAAATACCAGCATTCATTCTGCAATTCTTTATATGCAATTAAGGAATCT
This sequence comes from Alauda arvensis, assembly GCA_902810485.1. NCBI lineage: Eukaryota > Metazoa > Chordata > Aves > Passeriformes > Alaudidae > Alauda > Alauda arvensis. The sequence continues at coordinate 52,051 of CADDXX010001009.1, read as the reverse complement.
AGAAAGCCAAAACCTCGAGCTTCTGTTATTTTGAGTGCTCTGCTTGCTAAAATGTGGAATAAAATCCCCAAAGACTGCAGCTGAAGTCACACAAAATTAGTAAATGCAGTTTTTGGGGAATGATTCTTGTTCCATCATCTATTAAGTGTGTAGATGACATTTCAGTTCCCAACAAAAACAGGGGTTTATTAGCCAAGGAAAACACCCAACAGAGTCTTGCTTCTGCTCACTGAAGTCACCTTGAGTTTACCTTCTCCAGCATCTTATCATSTTGAGAACTGATCATTAAAAATGCACATATACCAAAGGGGATAATAACTCTTAAGCATTTCTGTTCAGGAAAGAAGGTGAGAAACCAAATTATTCTTAAACAGGCATTAATTTCTAAAGTGAGCATCAGTTCATTCATGTGTTCCTGTGAATGGAGATCTGCTAGTGGGATTTACAAGTAATTCTGAGGAAATTTTGTAGAAGTAGGAAAATAATACTCCAGCTATAGAGACTAGAGACAGAAAACCAAGAAATCCACTGTGGAGATCACCTATTGACATCTTATCTTTGTGAAGAAACCTTTTTTCTGCCRATTGTGGTTTTGGAGTGCAGTACATTTYGAAAAGCTCWRAATACAAAGTTTACTATCTCTGCTCAGTCAGMAGCAATTGTAATAGATACTTAGTAAAATCAATAAGCCACTATTACTRTTTCTTAAACAYCATGTTTACAGATACTTMATTARCAGTTATAATACTAGAAACCAGACCAAGCTCTGGTTGTATRGTATTGACCTCACTAGTTTGGTCTCCAGCTTGAAAAGCAGCTAAACCAGACACRGGAGGATGCTTGCTGATGACTTCARGATTCCACAGGATAGAAAATKACACTTTAGTCTCAATGAAGGTCCTCAWAATCTTTAGGAAAAGCATGTCAAATATCCCCTTATAACTGATTTGTAAGCTGAGGAAAAGAATTCTACATTTTTCTAAAAGAGAAGTGCTGGGAGGCATAATCTTTAAAACAATGTGTCCTCTGCACCAAAACACAGTCAAGTCAGTCATTTACATAAAATTTGGCACAGAAATTGAGTGAGAAAATTCTATGTTGCCATGTGTTCTTTCCTTCAAAATGAAAAAAATGAAAGCAAAATATTCTGTTTATAACTTTACTCTTACTTTTTCTAAAAAATGTCTTCATATTTTTAATATGAGAAAATTTTGGAAAGTAAAAATTAAAATAAAAGAGTTTAAGAACCAACTACATGTTGCCAATAATTACACACCAAGAATTATATTTGCTTTCAGTGTGAATAACTCTTGAATTAATCAAACAGCCTTAATGTCAAAAACAATATTCCCTTTACAAAATGCATAAGTTTTTTAGCTGGGAACATTCTATTTTTCCTGGCTATGCCATCACAGAACAGAACAAATGGCATTTGCCAGGTTCTTTTACTGATTTTAAACAGAGCACATCAAGGACAAGCGTACAACAGGGGGAGCATCACCTATTACACAGTAATGAATATTGGTAAAGGTTGCTTCATTACCTTTACTGGATGAGTAGCTGGTTTTTCCTTATATAAATGACACCCTTTAGACAAAACCTCTTCCACATTCGGCTGTTTAGCCTGCACTGCTGCTTCCGTTTCCTGAAAAATAAAAACACAGCCAGTCTAGATTAACCAGAGCATAAGTAGTAAGACTGAATAGTCCTAGAACTCCATGGGAAGCTGTAAAACACCAGCAGACAAGTTTTTGGTCAGACTTGTTGTGGGAGCAAACACAAGAATAGTGGCAGCTAAGGACGAAGAGGATCACCAGAAAAATCAAAAGCAAAGAGGGACGGAAAAGAGTAATGCTACCAAAAAAAAAAAAGTGGTAGGTGACTTCATCTTGAAGGTTTCAATAAAATGAATAAAAAGCTAGCACAAATACATAGTAAGAAAGACAGGCATGAGAATCTCATTTAAGAGGTTCTGTTTTTTYGTCTGTTTTACACYACCAGCTGATGAAAAGTGCACTGGTTAACATTTTGTTAACACAGTACRTGGCATTAAAACCATCTAATGAGATGCAACCACGATAKGGAGTTCAAAAAGATTAAAAATTTTAAAAGAAGACTGCAATTGTGAGTATTAAGCTACCACTTAGGTAGTAAAAACAGAAATTAATTCAAAAGAAAAGCACAGTAGTTGTGACAGTTCCCTACGGAGGCACCTACCATTAGCAATAACACCATACTGAATTAACAACAGCATATTCTCTAGCAATTTCTTTTTTAATCTGGACAGGTGTAATCATGTGCTAACATAAGGAAATTCCAAATAACTTCTCCCAACATACAGCAGCTTCATTTTGTCAGGCACTGTCCAAATAAATAATGGGCAAAACTCTACAATTAAGACAAAAAACCCAAACTGACCAACCAACCAAAACAAACAAAAATCCAAACCTACTGAAAATTGTAAAAGAAAAGATAAACTACATCTGGAGTTCCAAGATTCACAGGGTTGTTCTTGTGTGTGTGTTTTTGTGGGTTTTTTTGTGGTTTATTTTTTATTTGTTTGTTTGTTTGTTTTCCTAGTAATATAAATAAGATACTAGTTGAGTTACCAAAATGAATTGTTTGAGGTCTTTTTCTTTTCCTCTCTCTTCACCCACCTGCTATATAGGCTGATAATCAGTATTGCTGACTACCCACTGAGTCTCCAACTTAATTTTCTGTCCACATTCTCAGTTCTCATAAACATGACAGCAGACAAGATTGTGTGCCAGGTATGTCACTATCTGAGCTAACACATCATTTCCTTGGTGAAAATCTGCTGTTCTTTTTACTGCAATAAATCTGCTGAAATCTATGTATCTTTAAATCCCAAAAAGGGGCCATTTTGCTCCCATGTTTAAATTCAACATAAAAAGTATATGCTCCCTGAAACTTGAAAAACTTTATGGACAGGCACTAAAAATAAAGGCTTAGTACATTCAATATCATCTTTCATTTTTCTTTTCAAATATTATTGGTCAACAACAMATGAATTGAATTAAACTTTGTCTGATTTCTTGCAATGATATTTGAAACATGTTTCAATTTCATTTTTTTAATCATGCATTTCAATGTTAATGAAATATAAGTGTATGGATTCATAGAGAATGAGCACTGAAAAGCAATGCACWGCAAAACTGGGATATTGAGGTGGGTGAGAGTTTATTAACCTTTTGATAAAGCCCTCATTAAAGTCTTATTTTCTTTCTGTTTCAACACTATATTAACTTTCTACTTTCCCACTCAGCACAYAAAGAAAAAAATAATAATCAGGAGTGTTAATGAAGAGGTAATTTTCTCCCTATCTTAATGAAAGCTAGGCATTTTAATAATTGTCATTTAGTTCTTGTTTCATTGTTCTGTGTTTTTTGGATTTTTTTTCTTAAGCTAAGCCACTCTGCAGTATTTKCCCAGTGTTTCCTGTTGTGCTATTCTTCTCAAATACTCATCTCCTATTATGACAGCATCAGTTATCATAACAAATTCTGTAGCAGGAAAATCACATTAGAACTCCCTATAGAGACCAAGAATACCAAGAACACTGTGGATGTGCCTATGCTGAGGGTTTAACCTGCAGCATGAATGTGAAATGAAGTGAATTTCTCAATCTTCCCCCTTCACTGGACTTTGTTTTCCACCATGGACTGGTTTAGGAGCACAGACACCATTTTTTTCCAGGCTGTAACCAGTGTGGAAGATGTACTGTATTGAGTCATTAAATCACTGATTCCTTCTGCTCTACAATTTTCTGGAGTTACATGAACTAACCTTATGTAGTCTTATCTTTCAAATTCAGTGGCCTTGACCTAAACCAAAATGCATTGTGCAAGTCTTTCCAATACAGCATCATTCTTCCTTTGAGATATATGTGACAGTAAAAATAGAAGTAAGAGCACAGGGGAAAAAGAGGTTCTCAGTACCTTGGCATTTATTTGGACACTGATAAAATTACCAGGTATCTTATCTGTCAGAGCAGAAAATACTTTGATTGTTGCCCATCAATCTGAACATCAATTAAAAACATAATAAAACTATTTTAAATAAGTGCATATCTGACATGGAATTGCTGTAGTAACTCTGAGGRAGCTCTTTGCCCAGTTCTTTGCTTGATGGGATAGCCCCTTGATGAGTCCTACTCAGTGAAAAAAGTTTCCAGCAATTTCAAATCCATTTACTACGTGACACCCTATTAATGGGGTTGACAGGCAAGAGAGTAGTTACAGGATTCTGCTCCATCATTTAATTCCCTAAGAGAAGAAAATGGTAATGACCACAACATAGCCCCTGATGGTTTGCACACAAAAAAGACCACAGTTATTATCTAGGCTATGCAGGATCCAGGAGAAGAGCATATTCCCAGAGCAGAGTCTAACCTCTCATCATCACACAGGACAGGCTACAACTAAAGCTAATAGGAATTGTAGATGCTCASTTCCATCAGTTTTTAGAGAATACCAAAATCATATTTATTTTAAAGTCCTGATCAAGTCCTCATTCACACTCCCTTTGCTTGCTGTGGGAGGATGCAGAGCTGTCTCTGGGAGACAGAGCTGACTGCTGGAATTGCACAATTTATGAACTGCCTGGGAAAGCAATTGTAATGCTGCTTCTGGGCTGGGTGATGAATATGCTAATTAAACTTTTCACACATATGGCAAATTAAAATACATCATCACTGGAAACTGCTGTTTCTCAAACATGTATAAACAAGAATCAGAGGCTACCTTTTTTCCATGACGCAGTATCTATGAATTTTCAGTGGTGTTAAAGTAGTGCATCTAAACTTATGAAAGCCTGCTGCTGAATAAGCCACAGTGGCTTCTGCATTTAGAACAACATTCAAGCTGCTGAACAAAGTTACAGGCTGAAAAACTGACAAGGACTTGTCTACAGCCCCATCTGGACTAAGGAAGTCTATTGATATAGCTCAGAACTCAGAAAATTCATATTCCCTAGCTGAAACCAATATATTGACTAAACCTCTGGTGTGTATGCCAATGGAAGATAAAGTTTGATGGCTTGGCATATGTTATTTCAAGAGATGGAAACTATCCTAGCAGACACAGACAGGCTGTTTGACATATGCTGCACATATATTAGGAGGCCMAATCAACTGCCTATAACCATATCAAGAGCATTTTTGACTGAATATTGGTCTATACTAAGAATCACAATAATTTATTCACTTTCTCTGTTAACTCTGGAAACACTTCTGGGATCACTTCCCCCATCACTTACATCTTTTGGACATATTCTGCAAGGACAGTAGAAGCTCAGGGTAACTAGACCTGTGTCTTCACAGTGAAATACAAAGCAAAAATGGAATCTTAATTACAGATTTCAAATTTTAAAAAATGTAGCATTGAAATTAATATAGTGAGTTGCTTCWAAACCTCATTTCAAGTTGTTTCATGACCTCCTTTTAGCAAGACTGTACATTAAATGAAAATTAAAGAAGGGAATTTATTCACAGGAAAAGAGAAGCACTAAGCCATTTCYCTTTACTGATCAAGACAAGGCAGTGACGTGTAACAAGCAAATATAACAAATCTAAAATCTAAAACCATTGGGATGCTTTTAATTAAAAAAAAAAAACTTTTATGAAATAACCAGATATAAATCTCCACATATATTTAACTTGATAACAGATACATTTAAATATGTTTTTCTTGTAATTTAGATGTAGAAGAGCATAACTTGTAATAAGAATTCTCAGAGGTGGGTCACCAGGGCAACTGTTCTCCTACTGGRTGTACCTGCTAGACAGACTCATAAACAAGAATCATAACCTTATAAAAATGGTAGAAATTGTATATTGCTTGYGTGCATAGCTGTATTTGTGCACCTGAGAGCTTCCATTAAAGAAYTGCTCTTTATATTATCACTTTAACATTGTTTGTAAAAGTTTTTGTTCTGATTCCAGAAAACAATTTGACCAAACACCACCATGCCAGCTAAACCACAGCACGGAGTGCTTGGAACTTGAACATCTTGAAMGCTTCCAGGAATGGTGACTCCACCATTTCCCCAGGCAGCATATTCATCCCTGACCATCCTTTCAGTGCAAAAATTGTTGTTGATGTCCAACCTGAACCCCCCTGGCTCAGCTTGTGACCAAGACCATTTCCTCTTGTCCTGTTGCTGATTGCCTGGGAGAAGAGACAGACTTATGTGGCTACAGCCTCCTTTCAAGTAGTTTGAGAGAGTGATAAGATCTTCTCTGAGCCTCGTCTTCTCCAGGCTAAAACACTGCAGCTCCCTCAGCTGCTCTTCATCAGACCACTGCTCCACATCCTGCCCCAGCTCTGCTGCCCCTCTCTAGACTCACTCCAGCCCCTCAATGCCTTTCTTGCAGTGAGAGGCCCAAAACTGGACACAGGATTTGAGATGTGGCCTCACCAGTGCCCAGTACAGGGTGACAATCCCTGCCCTGGTCCTGCTGCCACACTATTGCTGACCCAGGCCAGGTGCCATTGGCCTTCCTGGCCCCCTGGGCACACCTGGCTCATGTTCAGCTGCTGTTGACCCAGCTCATGGGTCAAAATGAGCACCCCCAGCTCATTTTCCTCTGGGCACTTCCCTTTCTAGCCACTCTTCTCCAGCCTGTAGCTCTGCCTGARGTTGTTGTGACCCCAGTGCAGGACCTGGCACTTGGCCTTGTTGAGACTCTGGCCTCAGCCCATTGCTCCAGCATGTCCAGATCCCTCTGCAAAGCCTTCCTGTCCTCCTAAAGATCAAAACTCCTTCCCAGCTTGGTGTTGTCTGCACACTGCAAACATTTCCTCCTTTTAGACAAGTGCTTCTATCTTTCTCCAACAGGACTGGTGCCATATAAACCACCCCATGAGAAAAAAGGCCAACATTTCTTCAATGACAACAATCTTGAAGCCATGTAGTAATCTGGCGGGTTCTCCTGGACCGTTCTCCATTCTTCCCTGCTACCAAAGGGATTGAGGAAAACCACCTTTTTGATTGCACTAGAACTTCTTGTCACTGCTGACTTGGACAACCAGAAGTGGGTAATAATCAGAGTCCAGGGAGTCTCTTCATTATATCTCTTATCTGGACCCCAGGGAGGCAAAAGACTTTCCATGGGATGGGTCCAGTTTGTATGCAGGGCCCTCAATTCCCCTTGAAGGGAGCCACCTACAACATTATTCTTCTTTATTAACAGCTGTAAATGTGAAATTCCAGCAAACATTCACACCTGTCTTTAAAGTTACTATTCCCACACATTAAGGAAAAAGCTATAAATAAATGGTGAGGTTCTGAGTGCCTCATTTTCTGCCTTATGTGCAAAAAACCAACCAACCAACCAACCAACCAACCAACCAACCAAAAAGCAGTAGAATTATTATATTGCCATTTTCAAGAATTCTGATTCTAAAAAGTGACCTCATTTTTTCCTTTGACATAGCTCTGCATATTCCCTTCATGGAGCAGGATAACTAGGTAAACCACCACAAAGAAGAATGGTCAGAGGAGACAAAATACATCAAAGTTCAGCTACACCACAGTAAGGATCAGATAGTGATGGCAGGTCAGACAGTAGAGTCAACAGCATTCTTGGGAATCATTTTAGATATCTATACAATATTATTAGAATACATCCACAATATGCTACAAACAATTCTGTGGCCATCTTAAGCTGGAACACAGCCCACTGGGGGAAAAATGCAGTTGCCAGTATTTCAACTTCCTGAATAAAGAAATAAAGACCTTAATCAATTTGGATAAAATTCAAGGAAAGGTAAGMTCTTASTGCTGTTCATTTTCCCATAACAKATGAAAAWGTTTGATAATTTTCTGAATATTTTWGTTATCTCTATATAGAAATAAAATGCTCTGTAAACATCTGAATTACAGAATTTAAATACACCTTCCTGTCTTAGGGATTTATGAAAAATAATGCAAAATAACCCCCTGAAGTAATTCAATTTAAAGATCATTCCATTAGTGGTCTAAGTAAAAATAGTGTAAAATTAGTTTATCAGTAACATTTTTCTGTAGCTAGTGGACAAACATTTTATGCACCTGCCTCTAAAAATGTGATTTTAATTACTAAATAAAATAATAATTATTTCCCCTATCCATTAACTGACTGATCTTTTAAATGTGTGAGAACAAAATATGATCCCAAGCCCATGTTATAGAAGCTATCTTAATGCAGAAAAGAATACGGTGACATACATTCAGCTTTTTAGAGTAAAGCATGCAAACAAAAGACATATGATTTCAATGAAAGGCTGCAAAATTGATACAACTCTAAATCTTGAGCTTTGTGGAAAGATTTTGAAATATTATGGATAGGGAACAATCCTTACACAGAAGAGACCAGTATGCAAAGGACCTCTCTCGTCTAAAAGTGTAATTTTAGAGTTCATAACTGCTTTGTGAACCTTCAAGTGCAGCCTTTGTGCAGTTTGTAAAATATGCTGACATCATGTCTTTTAGAACTTGGTGTTTTTCATCATTCTGTTCCCTCCAATGTCTTTTTCCTAGTACTGGAAAAGGGAAGTAAAGAAAGGAACAAGGAAATCCTCCACGAAGAAAYGGGACTAAGAAGATCCAAAAATTTAAGCAATGCAAAGCGCCTGAAATTGCAAACCCTACCACTCTGCAGAGTGACACATTTTATCCAAAGCATGTTTTTCTGCTGGCTATCAGAGATTTGTGAGCTTCTTCTGTACTTCTAGAGGAGATGAAATATAGCAATTTTTGCCCACACAGAGAAATCACTATCTATCCATTGCAGCTGTCTGTCCTGAAAAGGAAATTTCCTGGAGGTACTGAAGATAGATGAAATTATTAGCTGTAAAGACATGACCTGCAGATACAGAGTATGAAAACAATTTGGCTATGGTGGTCATATACCGATAAAGCACAGTTAATCATCCAGTTGGACTGTGAAAAGATGCAGTCAGAAAAATTCTTTGAGATTGGATGTGATTCAGAATATTTTATTTTGGGACTGRACAGGACACAGGATTAAATGCCTGCTCCTGTCCACCAAGACTGCAGATCCTCTCTTATTTCCAGTGCATAATAAAAATGAGATTATAAAAAAAAAACCAAGAGAACTGACAAAGAAAAAAGAAATTTGGACAAAAAACAGAATGAGAAATTTGTGCAAGAAAATAAGGGAGGTCACAATAATTTTACTACCCCTTTCTTAATATTCTGTGTTCTTGGATGCTAGAGAATAACAGCTTTGGAGGAAGAAAAGTTATTTAGATCAACATAGTGGCAGATATGGGGTACACCACAAGCACCTTGACTGGCAAATGAAATTTTGTCATAATTATAAAAGTATTGAGCCATGAAAATTTTTATTTCTTCTTGTTAACAGGAAAAAGAAATAAGAATTTATTCTCTCTTATTGCGCAAATAATGAAGTTTTATTCAATAAACTGATTGGAAAATAATTTAACTTGTGAGGGGAACATTGACATATTTATTTATTTTGCCATCAAATTCTTGGTTGCTTATTTTTCTCTTTCTTAATCAGGGATTATCTGCAAATTTTCATTCCCATTTCAAGTTAAGTAAAAATATATTTTCAGAGAAGTTTCTGGCTACAAAAAGGAATTAGAAGAGAAATMAAAATCAAAACCTTTTACTGGTCTAGCACTGGTTTGTTGATTATAACATTTTTAGATATGCTCATCTTCTGGTATTAGTTTATATGATTTTATATTTATATTATTTATTTAATAAATCATTTATAAGAATGTGCATGAGGATGTATTTCTACCATTTATCTTCCAACAGTTTCACTGGAAAGAATGGCAAAGACTGCTCCAGTAYACTATTTCAACAGCAGAAGTGGAGGTAGATTTCAGTAAATAGAATCTATGTTCTTTTAGTACGGAAAGAATGCTGTTGGCTCATTTTCAACCGCCTGGTTTGCAAATGAAAATGGAGAAGTTATATCCACACTCTGAGTGGTGGCACSTTTTGTTTGATTTCCATAAATAAGAAGTTGATCTTTTTAGAATCACAACATTGATTTCATCCAGAAAAAAAAGAAAATTCTTATTACAGAGAATAAAAAGTAAGCAAATGCTATTCACCAGGGCCCAGGTTTACATAAACATACTGGGCATAGCTGGGATGAAGCTAACTTTCCCCACAGCAGCCTGGATGACACTGTGTTGTGCTTTTACTATGAAAACAGTTTTGATAACCAGACATCTTTTAGCTGTTGCTGAGTAGCACTGACACAAACTCAAGGCATTTTGTATTTCTCGTGCTGCCCCACCAGCAAACAGGCTGGAGGTGCACAACAAACTGGGAGGGGATGCAGTGGCAAAAGCTGACCCCARCTGACCAAAGRGACATCTCAGAGCATACAACCTAATGCTCAGCAGTAAAAGCTGTGGGGAAAGATGAAAGGGGGACATCTGGCGTAAAAGAGCTGGTCTTTACAAGTAACTCATGAATGAGCCCAGCTTTCCTRGAAATGGTTGAACACCTGCCTGCCCTTGGGAAGTGGAGAATGAATCCCTTCTTAGCCTTGCTTGCATGGGCAGGTTTGTTGTACCTGTTAAACTGTCTTTATCTCAACCCACCAGTRTTCTCACCTTTGCTCTTATGGTTCTTTAGACATCCCACTGGGAAGGCAGGGATGGGGGGGGACAGCTGGTGAGCAGGCAGGGACTGAGCTGCCTGTCATCATTAACCCACAACAACTGTTTACAAAGTATTCCCACCTGCCCTGACAAGCATCTTGAAACGCAAAATTTTTCCAGTGAAGCCCATTGACTGTTTGCAGAGCATCTCACAAGGGTTAAGCTTTACAGCACTGTACCCAAYGTCAAAGCTGCATTTACTTGGAAGTTTAGCACAAAATCTGCAACAGGATTGAGCCATTTCCACATGATCACCAACTTTAGTGTGAGAAAGAACTAAGATCATTTTAAGCATGYATTTTTATTTTTACATAAATCAGCAAGTAAAAAATAAACCAAATTTTTTTCTCAATTATCAGCCAAAATAATAGCAACCAAATCAAACATTCAAATATCTATAAGGTACCAAAAATTTGTATCTTTTCAAATGTACAAAAAACTATGAAGACATCCATTGCCTTTTTCTAATATTTATCATATAGCAGTCCATCCAAAGCAAATGGATCATGTTGCTCCTCCAAGTCCCATAAGAAAATTTCAGAGAGGAGCCATAACTTGTTTAGGCACAGAATATCAAAATATAGGTAGTTTAAATTTCATCATCATCAGTTTTCCCAGTTCAGCCTTTTGCCAAATTAGGTGTTGATGCCAGTATATGAGACAGATCTCTGAGGTACATATTCCTAATGTGCTCTTATAGACAARCTACACTACCTCTTACTGTATATAAAACTATTCCTTTAAAAGTATGTTAGCAAAATGAAAAGGTAAAMAAAGCAGTAGTGTTAGAATCTGACTTATCTGGGCCTAGATTGTCAAGAAAAAAAMTGAAAAATTATGAGTGATGGATGAAAAATATAACAATGTCCATCTGGCATTTTCATTCTCTCCTCTGGGGTACTTTTCTTTTATTTATCTAGAATTAGGTTTGCTACTCCTCAGCCATGCTCTTCTCTTCTGTTCTGACTTAAGATTGTCAAGTATATAATGAAGTGATTGACAAGAGTTGACAGYCTTCTTATTGTCATTCAAAGTTATCAAGGACAAAATCCAAATACATGCTATTTTTAAAAAGATAAATAGTTATTATTTTTTTGTTAAGGATGATCAGTTTTTATCTGCCAAAAATAAATATACTATTTAAAAGAGATGACAAGTGACCATTGCAGATAGCAAACATATAAATTGTACCCGCATAGAGAGTTTGAAGCAGTATAAGCAAAAATAAAGGCTTTATAAGCCTTGGAAAAGACCCGAGTGTAGACGAGTACAGGAGGAGTGAGTGATGACCTAAAGGAAAGGAGGGAGTAAAGGGAAAAAATTGGGAAACTGAGTAAGCAGGGATAAAGGGCCATTGAGATTGCAAGAGCATTTGGAGTCAAAGGTGGCTGGAAAATATAAAGTGGTTTGTTATATTGTCTGGAGAAGATTATTTKAAAGGGTCAGCAGGGTTTTCAGTGAGCTAGCAGTAGAAACATGAATTTCTGCATTCTGCCAACTCACTTCTTATCCAGAAATGCCATTTCCCCACCCATTCCTTAAATGGTATTTGCATTTCTGTCCATCCTTTCCATGTCCTCATCATCTCTAATCACCTAAATCTGTGACAATCACCCTGGAAAATCATTTCCAGGGGAAATGGCAGTGCCAAAATAAAGCTCAGAAAGAATTCCCAGAAAGTGCAGCTTTAACCTCTTCCTATGGTTAGAAGGAGGTATGATGACTCCWAAGGCTTTCAACAGGTGGGAGGAGGAGGAGCAGGGGAGCAGGCAGTACTACCTCCCTTCTCTCCTCCATGCCCTCTCCCCATATCTTTCCTTCCATCCCACGCATCCTGAGAAATCCTGCAGAGGTAAGGAGCACCAACTGCAGATCTTTGTAGAACATGAAGGACAGGGTTGGCTCTTCAGGCTGGAATAGACCAGCTTTAGTTCCTCTTTTAACAGCAGGGGAACTGGAATCAAGCTGAGCATCCCAGGCCATTTCATCCTGAAAAGAGTAAATCCTTGCAGTGGCACAGAATTTCTGAAAGTATTAAATGTAAATGAACTCCATGTAAATGCATGCAATGGTAATACRCATTTACATGGAGTTCATTTACATTTAATAYTTATTATTAAATTAAAAATTATTAAAGTCTAGAAATGCAAAAGAAGTAAACCTAAACACTGTTTACTTGATGTRTGCCTTTACTACACTATTTTAAGATCAATTCTACATTCAAAAAGTATTGATTTAAAGAATATAATAGATAAATARGAAAGTTAAACCACATTTAAAATATAGAATTCATCCTTTGTTTTCTGGACTACCACTAATCAAAACTCAAAATTAAAGCACACCAAGTATGTTCCAGGGCTCTTTTAAACATTAACTTGCTGCTCAATTCCTTCTGCAGTATTTCTGTTCTTTCAAAATTTGTTATTTTTAGTGGGRATTCAGTAAATAAAATCTCACTGCCTCAGAAACTTAGAATGCTTTAGATGGAAAAAAATAATTGCAAATGTTATCAAATGAAGATTGCTATCAGTAATAAAAGCTATAAGAGGTACTAGATACTTTTTTTCTAGGTTAACTAAGGTGTTTCCAGACTGCACAACTGGAGAGCAAAAGAAAACAAGTTTAATTATGCAAATTGAGCAGGGCTGAAGAAATCTGTGAATTTAAAATTTTCAGAAGAMTTAGACTGTTTGACTATATAAAAAATAGTGACCCTTAGATTTCAAACACTAAATACCAAAGTAAATAATCCAYAGTAACAGCTAAAATTTATGAGCAACTAAAACCATATAAGCATTAGCCTATTCATAAGCTTTTCTTATCTTACTAGACAAYATTTTCATTCTTTATGTATTTGGGGCTCTAAAATTGTTTTTGTCTAATATTGTCTTGTTGACTATATCACAACACAATAATATAGCATTACTATGTACCTATTAGAAAGAAGTTTGGGTTTTTTTGCCTCTAAAAAAAGCTTTGAAYTCACACTTCAAGTRTTTTTCTAAAGCCTTAGCACACCACAAATGTTACACAGACTACATTTAAAAAGTGCAATCTGACTGTAACAGATTGCAAAATGTTAATTTTATCTTAGTCACAGTTGCAGTGGGGTGTAATAAGAAAGTTTTTACTTCTGGTCTGTCTTATCCAGTCATTTTGATTTTTATGTACTTAAGAAAACCCTATTATTCTCACTCTTCTTCCAAAACCAGCATGAATTTAATCATGCTTTGAAGCTTTCTAGGGTTCTTCCTGTAAGCAAGACATCTGGGAATCTCTAATCAAAACTCTCAATGACTTGGGATCCTGTCATTCACATAATTGGGATTATAGAGGAAAAAGAAAACTGGGATAAATCAAGAAAAAAAGTTGGTTAGATTTTCTGAAGGTATTTTCTTAAGCTGTCAATTACAGCTGCATCACTTCCAGATTCCCCTTTTTTTCTTGCAACTGAAGTAAACAAATCTCAGCAGAACAGTCAGTAGGATGATATAAAGGTCAGTATTTGCACAACTTCTTTGAGCCATAACTTTGGAGCTCCACAGATTGTTGATGCCGTAGGCAAAGCTGTTTCAAAGTGTAAAGTATAGGTCTACATCCACATGTTCAGAATAACGTATCCCTAAAAGGTTTAAGTATATTAAATCTGGATGACTGGATCAGAATAAACACATTTCAAAGTGCTCATGTATGTCCTTAAATGTTCCATTAAGGAGACAATGCAGAAGCCACTAAAACTTCCATTATAACAACATTCATCACCTACTTAGACTCTGATTATCTGACTTAGCCAAAAAAAGATTGGGATTCAAGATGACCACATTATTATCAGGACCCAAAAAAAAAAAATTGCTTTGACCACTACAATAATTGCTTTTTGAACTAATACTAATTAGATAGTCCATATTTGCTTTCTTGTCTGAATTAGAAGAACAGTACTGTTCTTCTAATGGTGAACAAACAGGGTTTAAGAAAGAACTTAATCACTAAGTACTTAAGTATTACTTAAGTATAGGACGTCTCTCTACTTTGGCAAATAAAGCAGTGACAGAAAGATGGAGTTAAACGAACTCAGCTGAGGAAAAATGTGAAGGTTTTTAACTCACTCATTGCAGTAATTTACCAGGAGATGTGGATGACTGTTCATACATGGAAATTAGAAACTGGTCTTGGTTGGTTTGGTTTCCTCYGGGATTTTTTAAATTATTATTTTTGAGAGAGGTGTGTTGCAGTTCAAGCAGAAAATAAGCCAGAAAACTGAAAGGATGACTTTATAGAGCAGGTCTGACTGGATGACCAGAGTAGTATGTTCTGACCTYACGCTGAACCAACTATATTAATTCTATGCATATCTCAGAGACAGCRCATTGTCGACTTTTCAAAGTCAGCTGCAGGGTTGCCATACCTCATGCAAGAGTTGTAACTGTTTCTGTATAAATGTTTCATGTAATGTTTTAGCAGCCCAGCAATATTTGTGTGTATGTTTTTGGGACTCTTTTTAATATTAATATTTTTGGCAAAAAAAAAATAATACCTGGCAAAATGTTTGCCAGTGATGTCTAGATTAAAAGGGAAAGTGGAGACCATCCTCTTTGAAGTTCATGGATGTCCACACCTCAGTAATTGCTACACAGCTTTCCATGCTGTTAAATCTACTATCTCCTGCTGTTAGATGGATRTCCCAATACATTTCTAGCCCAAATTACTGCCAAAGTACCCTGGGAAATGTATATCAAAATACTATGAAATCGCCACAGGCTTGAAAGAAGCAAGGCTACACTTAGAAAKCCCAAGAAGAAAGGCAAAATTGGARATAGTGCTGTTTGGGTCAGGAACCAGGCAGATCTGAAAATGCTAAATAAAACTCCCTCATGTCAAAATTCCTTCACTAACAGACAGTTTTTCATATCACCCATGTTATCCTGCAGGCCCTCAGCTTTACACTGAGAGGATATGGTTTCATTAAGAGTTGAAAATCAGCCATCACTTCCTAGGATTCAGGCTTACTTTTATGAATAAAGACTGTGGCAACACAACTACCAAAACCATGACATTTGAATGTGCAGGAGCTAGAAAATGCACATCTTCAGCTGTGGATTTTTATTGACAGAGGAAGAAATATGGCTGGGAAAAATAAAGTTGATCAACATATACTGAAAACAGGACCAGGAAAATCAGGACATTACATAGTCAGTAGCAGCGAGAGAACCAGCATGTAAAAAACAATTATGTAGYAAGAGCTGAACTTCAGCATGTCAYTGGTGAAAGGTTCTTCCTGCCATGGCTGCATCCACTGACTGTGGCTATAACACCCACAGCTTAGACAGCAGTGCTGGCAGAAGCTGTATTGTAAACAGAGCCGTTAAGTACTYCAGTCTTGTTTCCATGCTATAATGTAAACAACTGTTGTACTMTTTACTTGGCACCATTTTGTAAAATTGGAAATACATGATGATACCATCTAAGTTTGCGAAGTTTGAATACTAAATCATGCAAAATAGCTATCAGAATAAGGGTAAACCCAGGTCAAAGAACAAATCCAGATATACTGTGAAGCTTGGGAAACCAGAGTTGTAAAAGACACAATATCAAATATATTCTACATGCATGACAAGCTGGTACACTGCAAACCTGGAAGTCTTCCAGTGTTCACAAGTAGCAGAGGAGTGAAGACTTTCTCATAGATGTAGATTTCATGCCTTCCCCATGCATATACATGAGTATTTCACAGATTCAGTCTACATATTATGCTATTATTGGAAATGATCACGTCCATGTGGTAAAAAAGATATTAAACAAAAAGAACAAAGATCTATCCTAATACTTTAAACTTGTAGCCTAAAAATACGCATTTCAATCTTGATTTATTTGGATAGTTTCTTAAATTAAAAAAAAAAAAGTTCTATATTTGACAGTGTATAGAAGAAAACCGTAATTAAGGATGAAAATAATGAGTGAAGCAAGCACTTCAGAGGTTTGCRCCTCAGGTACAGAGGCTTTCTAGATCCTAAGAATGAAGAATCCTTTTTCTACTCTTACTCAACACATTTATTATGTATTGAGAAATGAGTTTTTAAAGCTCAAGTGTGATTTTTGACACAGCTGCTAAAAGTTATCGTGCTTAACTGAGGGTGCRGGTCCTAACTGTGGCACTACAGCCTCTAAATTGTGGCCAAGAAAATTACAAAGACAAATCATAATGGCATAAAATACATTATGGTTTACTGAGCCATACTGTAATTCTCTGAAGTAAGTGTAGAGTTATGAAAGCAGAAGGAGCTGAAGGGAAAAAATATCAGCAGGGAATGTATTTTATAGTAAATGCTATTGCAAAGTACAATATGCTTTCTGGGACTGAATATCTAAAAAGTTGGTTTCTAMAATTTAATAGTGTTCACATTTATTTTAACATTTTTTGCTGCTTTTTAAATTGACATTTGTAAGTTTTTAAACTGGCATTACTTTAGAAGCTGAGATGTTGCCCAAAGCCTCAAASGATACAGAAYGTTCCAGGGACTGTAGGACYACGAAGTCACCCAGTATGTTCCTTGGTCACCACAAGGTCTTACTCCACATGGGAGACCAAGGAACATGCTGGACTTGCCCAACCTTTTTATGTTTGCATCTTCTATTCTTCTGTTTTCTAATTGTATTACTGTGAAGTAGGAAAAGAGCCTGTCCCTCTATGAACATTTGCACTAAGCTTAGGATTCAAGTGCAGGAAACAAAAGGTATTAAGCACCTGGAMCCATGRACYATTYAGCCAATGAACATTAATTCCTTTGGTTGCAAGAGKCTTTAAATAGTGCAAAGTATTAAATTAACTTGGGACCCCCACAATCAAGAAGGCCAGGGTAAAGGAAGAACAACAGGACCCTATTGGATCTATGGGTGGTGCCTAACCTGTCTCTGTCTCATCCTCTCTCTCTCTCTCTCCCCCTCTGCCCTCTCTTTTCTATTTCATCTCTCTACCTCACATCTTACAGTTAAATAAAATCTGTATTATTGACTTCAGCATATGATCATGTTTGCACCTTAATTTGGRTAGAGACATCTCTCAATAATTGGATCTTAACAACTCTTACTTTCGTATGACTAATTTTCATTCCTCCCTGATTTTTTTTATGTGGTGACAGAAATAATGAACTAAAAAGGGATGGGCATATGCTCAAGTTATTCAGCATAACTACCCACACCATTAAATTGTGAGCTTTGCTGCCGACCTGGGACAAACTGCAAGGTCTGAGAMATGGTCAGGGATTAGCATCAGCCACAGATGCAGCAACAGGCACCTTGGATGCAACTGYGTTCCCGAGGGAGTTGGGATTGTTGCTGAAAGGATGCAAGCTGTGCTGCACCAGTTAACCTCTGGGCCAAAAATGGTCCTGGGCACTTGGTAATTACTGACAGAGATGCAGTTTTAAGAGCTACAGGAGGGATTTTAATTGCTCTACCTGTCGCCAAGGCCAATTATTTATTATGTCTTTAAAGTCTTACTTTGTGAAGTTCTCTGTAGCAACATGTAATARTTTTGCCTTTGGTTGCACCTTTTTTACTCTCAGAATTACTTTTGTGCTACCATTAAAGGTTAACACTGCTGGAGATTTTATTTRATTTTTCTTCCAAGTAAATTTAAGGGACATCTCGTCTCTTTTTAATTGCTTATTTTTGCAGGTGGAAAAAAGGTATGAGCTTTTACACTGGTATTAATTCACAGAAATGGAAAGTTATCAGTGTCAGTTGTGAAAGTGAAATTCACAGATATTTTCCTTTATATGTGCATATATTATATAGATCAATATTATTTAAAAGGTTAAATAGGATTATTTCATAAGGACCTGCATTTATTTTACCTCTAGATTTATGGAAGAAAATGCAATAATAGTTATCAGATTATAGCTGCATGTCAGAAGCAAAGGTTGCCATGGTTTTTTTGTGAAAGAAGTCACTTTAGTTTGGAAAATTCTTTCAGAATATTGATAATTGTTACTTTAGATGCATTTTAGTTYRTGTATCAAGTTTAAATTTCAGCTACCACAAATTTCTGTAATTAAAATTTGCTAAATATAAGTAAAAATTCAATAAACTTGCTTTAAAATAGGCATTTTACTTCAACATAATAACATCCTTTCCATAGGTAGGATACACATCCTTACTTTTTAAGGTATACATTAGCCACAACAATTTAAATTAATTTAAATTGCAATTAGGATAGCAATTTTCAAAAAACACATATATATAAACATTTCAACAATGAYTTGAGAGGGTGTGTATGTTCAGGCTTGACCCAGTGTGGGGCAGACAGCATGTTAGCATAGGCCTGAATGTTTGAAGTTGAGTGCAAAATTGAATACCATCAAGAACAGGCTCCTTTCCTAAATTATATCTACTCATTCTTATGTGGTTTGTAATCATTATTGGCCTTACTCTGCTTAACCTTAAAAAAAGGGTTCTGAGGATATAATCTGACTTCAGAGATAATTAATAAAGAGTCTTAAATGAAAAAGTTTATATCGGTCAAAAAAAAACCCTGCAGTCTGGATAAACCTAATTCAGTATCTTAAAGAAGTTAWATCTATGTCTTTTAAAAGCAATGCACATAGATAACATGCAGATAAGAAGCAAATACGCTTCATATGATTAGAGTCCTTATAATCCTTAAAGTCCTTATAATCACAGCTAAATGATCTACAACCAAGCCTGGTCAACCTTTACAGGAAAGTGATATAAATTTATCTGTGAAAGAAATATGGCTGAGTCTTTCACAGAGAGAAAGGATATTTGTGTTTCTTTGGAGCTCTTCGTTGTCCCCCCACCTCTCAAGGCATACATGATTTCCTCCCTTTATTTCAGAACTACAGATTTTTTTTTTTTCACTTTGTTCTTTCAACTGTTTTTATGAAATATTCTGTTCACATCACCCACAAGATGGAAAAGCCAAGCAGAACATTTCATTCATAATAAGTATGGAAAACGATAGTCCTATAATTTGTAGACATTTAGCCCTACTTTCATTTTATGTAAAATTCAATGGTGGAAGCATTCTAGATATAAAGGAACAAAATGGAAAAATATATGAATCACTTAAATTTTTTGTTAAACTACAGGAGATAGGGACTTGTAGTTTTCTTGAAACCAAAATTCCATCAGTCATTCAGCACATATAATGACATTTACAAACAGCTACACCAATTTTATCTTTTAGAAAGGGAATGAATGCCATTGCTGAACTCATTCTGTCAATTATGGGACTGCAACAGGACTTGAGATTCAGTCTTTTAAGCCATACAATCATATAACATGATTGTATGGCTTAAAAAGTTTTTGGGCATTAARCCAGTTCCTCAGCAGAAACTAAGTTAAAGTAAACTTAATAAACATGCTCTGCAAAACCATACATGTTCAGGAGCAGATGTTATTCCATTTCATGCAAGACAAATGTTCAATATTTACAATTCTGTAATTTTCCACTAAAAATTGCACCATCAAATTGATACAAAACAAAACTCAGTGTCTTCTGTTTAATCTCCACCTATGTGAACAAGATGCTGAGCAACTATGAACTATAACATCAGAGATTTTGATTATCTATTGTACTTTAAATATTTCCTCAGTTTATTTGTAGACCACAAATGCATAGATATAAAGCAAGACCAAAAGGTGTGGGTATACACCCAGCACGACAGTTGATTTTAGATAGTATCTTTCAGCCTTAATTTCTCTGGCCTCAGTCAAGCCATATACAGGCATCTTTTTTATACTTAAATATATATCAAAGATCAGATTACAAGTATTTTTCTCACACTTATTAGATAATCTCCTTTATTGATTCTGGTGTGCTTCATGTGCAGTTAAATAACTTTCCTTGCAATATCAGAATTGCATTGCGGTCCTAAATATTCTGATTTTCATACAGTCATAATAGCTTTAAAGAAATAGCTTTAATGGTTCAACACCATTATGAATTTTAGTTCACTTTATATTAAAACTTGATGCATTGACTTTTGGGGCTACTGTTTCATGTATATAATATGGCAAAAATAATAGGTTACACTTATATATCATCTTGGAACCATCTGCCCTCTCACTAGAAACCATTCAGCAGAACAGAATAAAAGGTTTCCTTAATTCATAGAGCTCTGAACTTCTGGGAACTATTGCTGACTCCTGCCTCAAAGTTGCATCATTAATAAACACATTACAGCTGATGCTGCAACTGAATTTTTGACCATTAAATTGCATTAAGTACTCCAATGCTTTTTTAAAATGGAAGAAAATTTACCTTAATATCAAAGGCTCCTGGCTGACCCACTTTGTTGTAAAGCTCAAGCTGGTTCTTGACAGGCGTTACCCACAATATCACCTGATTCAGTTGTTGATCAAGGTCAACAAAATCCTTTAGCAGAATTTCTATTTCTTTTTGTTTTTCTGGAAGACCTTTGGACACCTGAAGAAATAGCAGAAGCCATTGCTTTAGTGAAAGAAACACAAAACAATTTAATGCCACACATATATACATTTATATAAAATGTTAAAATACAAGTTTTGTACACTTGAAGAACGGAAAGAGAGAGTAAACCCAGCAATCAAATTATTATGGCAGGTATATTGCAATTCAGTTGAAACAAAGTCTGTCCTAAAAAAAAAAAAAAACCAACCAAAATACACATACAGAAACCTAAAATAAAATTTAAAGAAAAAAAATCAAACCTTACCATCAGGCTTTTCAGTATTTTTAGTAAAAAACCAACCAAACACAAAACTCCAAACAAAACATTATCTCAAGGTACTAAATTGTTTTAAAGCTCAATTTTTAAGCAGGAGAAAATTGAAACATGAAATTGATCACTTCAGTTATAGCTAACCTTTCTTGACATCTTGAATGTGGATATTTATAAACATGTGTGTTCTTATAAGGTGTTTAGAGTTGCCAGTTGGATCCATACATGCATAAGTAGATGCACACAGTGAAGAGAAATAATGAAGAAGTGTATCATCAATTCAGACCAGGCAACTTGGCTCTCTGTTTTGCATTCAAAGCAGTCAGACTTTTAAATAAACACATTCTTCTGTGCCAACAATATTAGAAATTAAGAATCAGTGAATGGCACAGTTCAAACCCCGCTCTGAAGCACTTGGAGTAAATGTAGGAACAGGCTGACAAAAAACAATCCAACACAAAGCTCCATGCTGTCCTTCCCAGACTGTTTGCTGTAGCTAGAGAGGTGAGGTGTCACAACACTCCACAATGGGCAACATTGCAAGCATACAGTAGGGGGAAAACCATCTGTATTTTACAAGAAACAAGAAACAAAAAACAAAACACAAAACAGAAAAAAAAAAGCACAAACAAACAAACAAAAAAAGCAAATACAGGGTTTGGGCAGATACAGAACAATAGCTGTTCACCAGTAAAATCAGCCAAGAAATATGGTAAGTTKTCCCTACCATGAAAAGTAAATTTTCCCAATTTTCATTTTTTAAGCATAGTTTTTACCAAAGTGACCCTCTTAAGAGATTTCTGAGACACATGATATAAAATACATTCCCTGTCAAGTTAAGCAGACTAAATGGCAGCATTACTATCACATTTYCTGGCTACAGAAGTATTAGTGCCCTGTACTTCTAATCCCTAATGACAACMATTTCCAGAAGACAATAAATCCAAACTCAGGGTCATGTAAGCAATGAGTGATACTAAAACTGAACCACCACCTGCTGAGATAATGCAAGGAACACAACTGTCTCATGACATGTACGTTTCTTGAAAAATCTGGTGTGAGAACATTTATTTGTAGGTTCTAAAGTAATCCCTCTATGTAATCCCTGCATGTGATTTTTAGACTGTATGTAAGGGGTACTTGTGATTTGCTATATATTAAATTGCCTCCATTGTTCATTATAGCCACCTCATAACATTCTATTTAATAAAGACTGATCCATGAAGAAAATTACTTTTACTAGCTTCCTAATCTGTTAAATATAATAAAATATCTGCTTTTCCAGAATGGCCCCAGAAAAGAAAGAAAACAATTAAAAATGCATTCATATCCCTTATGTGTTAACTCAAAATTTATGCAGACCTTGACCTAATTTCATACAAGATTGGTTTCATCTTTCTTACAACTTTTGAATGTTAATCTCTAATGTTTACTAGCTTTAATATTAATGTAAATAAATTCCACAGAAATACAACTGAAAGCAAATAGGTAGTCATAGGCAGATAAAAATCCAASCTGACTTTTGAAGATCTGAAATTTAAATTAATCTGCTTCCAATCAACATTAATCAAGTATTTTTGGTGTAAYACAGGAGACAGAAAGAAAAATTTGTAGAGGTTTTGGGGAGAGGAAGAGAAAGGGGGAAATAAGTAATTATATACTAAGGCATATTCCATCCAGAACAACAGAAGATGAATGATTAAGTTTTGGTGACAGGCTGTACTTCAACCACTGTTTTCAAAACMTTTCTTTATTCTACCTATGATGAGAGGTAAACTGTAATTAAATTAAAGGCAGCCTCTTCTTAAAAATTGTCTGCTGCTCTAAAATTATAGCACAAATACAGGATTATAATATTTTTAATATAAAAATAAAGACACCTATGTAAATATAACTAAGTTAATTATATATGGTAATGTAATCAAATTTTRCCCCAGAGATAAAAAAGAACAACAGTAAATAAATAAAGAACTTTCACCAACTCAGGTTAGGGCTACAGATAAGCATTTAACAAGGCAATTCCTTGTAAAATCCAAGTAATGTGTCACATGCCATTGTGTGGGAATCAGAGCYCTGGATTCTGGTTATCAGGGATTTCATTTGCTAGCTCACTGTGGTTTGTTTGGKTTTTTTTGTAAGCTCTGGCATAAAGCTGTCAAGCTGGCTAATCAAATTGGAGCCTGATGAGTTTAAGGTAATTACAAGTCTGCCTATCAAGCCAAGGTACTGTTGCAGACTGTCTCTTGGGGGACAGCTTGTTTCCTGAGCTAATTCTACAGCTCACCAGCAGCATAAATTGGAAAACCTCCATGGAGTAATGGACATGGACATGATGACTGGCTGTTCAGATTTATGCACTTTCTGTGGCAGAGCAGTRCAGGGGAGATGGGCCCCTCCAGAATCTTCCCTACTGTTTTACTCACAGCCCTTACAGCTTGTTCTTCACAGCTCCAGGAGCTGCACCCCTGAGGTGGGATTCCAATGCTGGTGGGAGCTGCAGCAGTCCCACAGCTGTTGTTTCTGGGCTTTCTGAATGAGTTCATACAAGTTCTTGGATGCCTCCAGGGATGAATGAGCAGTAGCTAGTGTCCCACTTCAATGYTCTCTTTTRCAGTTTTGCTCTGGGCCCCATCCTCCTTTTATTCACTTTTTGTCTTGGGGTAACTATCCAGTGTTTACTTACTTTCATTCCCTTTGGTATCTTATGTCTTTTCCCTCCTATTTAAGAAAGACTGCTAAGTTTTATCAGAGGAGGGCTGAAGTTCKTTTCTAAGAGTGAMAACCAATSGGAACAGTGGCYATAAGGCAACACCTGCAGCAGGGCAAACATGAAATGCTTTCCCCAGGGTCTGCTAGGACTGACACRGGCCTGATGAAGCAGTGTTACAGGCTGGCAAGCAAGACAGGGTGTAAATAAAAAAAAAAATTGAATAAAAGACAATTTTAATTGGAACATCTTTCTAAAAATCTGGGTTATCCCTTTCAGTACAAATCAAAACATCTTCAACTTTGCCTTATTTCAAACAGATCAACATTGACAATTACATCTTGGCTTGCAACCTAAGACCAAAATAAATTTGCAAGTGGAAATACCAAAAGTATGGATAATACTTTAAAAGACAACAAATCTGAGTTCAACATCAAAGAACTATATTATTTCAATGTAATGTGTCAAAACATTAATCTCAAAGCATGTGATAAATCCAGAATTTTGTACTTTAGTTCAAGTGCTAATTAAGCAAGATTAATTGGAAGCTTAGTGACAGAATAATAGAAAAGATTTAAGCTCTAAAAGTAAAACAGCAGAAGAGCTTTATTTTATCAACTGACACTGGTCTTCACAATATTAAATTTTATTCTAACCTGAGAATATCAGACATTTTCCATGTATTAAATTTTACATATTTTGCTCTTTTAATTAAAACACACACCAAAAAAATCCACAAAAAACTGCCAGCACAAAAAAGGTAACATCTCTCAAAACATGAGAGTATCTGAAATTTGAGTAATTGCATACTTTCAAAACCTASGTCTTCATCTAAGTATTTTAATTTCTTCTTATGAATTCTAAAATTACTTGCATTGTTTGTTTCTGTTCCATCTGAACCTGTTGTCTTGCATGATTTTCCCCCACAAGTAGCCTGAACAACACAGGCTGATTCTATCCCTACCCCAATCTGATTACTTTGGTGCAAAACCTTAYCTATGCTCATCTTGGCAGTTTAGACCTTGATCATTTCCCTTGCTCCAATTTTCCACTGCTATTTCTCACTTGAGCTTTAGAGAGTTATTTTTTCAGTCTGCACACAGTTGTGTGCATGCACTACAGGAAGAATTAGAGCTCTGCAGATGGAAATATCAGTTCTTATGATAACAGGTATAAAGGGAGGAAGGATTTTTATAAAGTATGTCACCTGATGTAAATCATATTCTGTTTGCCCACTCTGTTTAATTCTTATGAATATCTGGGAAGAATATTCAATTAAAGCAGTATCAATTAAACTAATGGTTGTAGAGTTACAGCTCAATCTTTTAACTCAAGAACAATGCTCAAAATGAAAAGTTGAAACTAATTAGGCAGAGACAGTAAGTAAGAAACATCAAATATTGGGGAATAGTTTTGCAGTAGTCAGAAATGTTTTTACAAATGAATTAACTTGATGAGTTATATTACTAGTAAGGCATCACTATAAATAAAAGTAAGGAAAGCCACTGAAATAACTTGTACATATTATATTTCAAGTGACTGATGACTGATTTCAAACATCACTTCTCTCTGACAAATCAACCTCTTTCCCTGTTTACYTAAAATTACCAAAGAGAAAATAATGCAGYTATTACCCAGCTGTTTGAGAATATGGATGAGGACATGCATCTCTCCAACATGTAATTTTTCAAAAAAGAATATGAAAAATTTTCTCAGTGGTGAGTGGAGATCAAAGAAATCCCAAATTCCAACATTTTAACAGCAGTGAAAATATGTCAGTKTCTTTCCTGCAAGCCTAAAGTACACCTTTCTCTTGCTACCTGCCTCACCAAATTCTAATAGGGCAGCACTTATAAATGGACCATATTTTGAGAAATCTGAGAGTGGATTAAAATTTAGTTATCCCAATATGCACAGCAAAATAAGCTGCAATAAACATGACTAAAAGTATGTTGTGGGATATCTGTGAAAACTTCCAAAAATATTGTTTTTGTATGCCCCTCCCTGGGAGGTTCACTTGGATATACAAAGCACTTCAAGAAAATGGGCTTCAAATACAGGATAACTGTTAGTGTCAGTTTAAAAAAAATCAGAATTGTTTGCATAARGAAAAATTAAGTATTCTTTATGAAGATCTGAGGAAGCTTTCAGTATGAATTTCTTCACTTACTAAATGTAAAYCAAACAGCAGCTTCCTCTTTACCATTCCATTTCTGAAAAAAATGAAATATTAGGAAAAGAAGGGACAGTGACTGACTCCACTGCAATCACCCAGGAGCAGAACTGGACTGAAAGCAGGTTTGTTTGTCATCCAAGGGAGGACTTGGATAATAAAGAAATAACTGAAGTCATAACAGCTATTAAATGTAAACTTCAGTCCAGACTTACTGATAAATCATATTGGACACTTCCACAGCACTTGTRAGATGATGACATGAAACAGAAATTCTTACAACCACAGTCCAGAAAGTTTGATCTGCTTAAAATCACCATCCCTAGAGCATGCACTAAAGAATGATTTAAAATGGAAGGAGGGAAAAGTTGATTTAGATGCATCATTTCTTCATGAAAAACAATCAGTGTACAAAAGAGTTTCATACAAGTTCAGTTTAGGATGCCATTTAGTTAATTAACAGAGCCATTTGCATCAGCAAACTCAATATTGACTTTAAAACAAAATCTATGCAATTCTTTTAAATTCATGAATATTTATGAGCCATAGTCTCTCTGACAAAGTTGGAGTAAAGATTGTATTATTAGAGGAAGATTAAAGCAGGCTGCTAAAAATACTTACAGAAGTTTTTTTTACTAAATATAGAAGAATTTTATTTGCTTTGTATCTAGCATTTCATGTTTCCTTGCAAGGCTCCCAGGACCTAACCTTGGATGGTGTTTATTTGGTTTTGTTTTTTTAAAAACTTCTCAGTGGAATATTTGTAATATTTTCAACTTTAATTTTTATGAAAAAATCTTTTTTTTCCCCCATCAATGCAGGAAACTAAAGCAGTCCAAAAAAACAATGCCCCAAACAATTTTCTGCTTCATTTGGCTGTCTAGATTTTTAAAAAGCAAACAGACACATTCCCCCACCCCAAAGATTTGTCTTGTTTTTCTTCCATGGTAAAATGATCATGTGTATCACAATCTTCTGAATATCTATATTTTTCTGTGTAATACTTGTAACTAATTGTCATTCATTCTGCTCTCCACTCTCAGCAATTCTCCTTTGTCAAGGACATTTCTGAGCACAAGTCTCTCCACCTTAAATCTCTGCTAAATAATCTAGTMCAGGAATTTCTTTTCTTTATATGTTTTTCTTACTCAGTTCCTTAAATCCAAAAGCAGCCACAAAGGCTTTAGAGTCTAGTTTCTTTCAATAATTCTTAATGAAGGATATTCCAACAGGAAAATTATTTTAAAATCAATGTAAAATTCCCTAAATGGCCTTTCCCTGGTTTACAGCAGAAATCACCATCTATATCCTTCAGGCTACACACAGTTCTGTGAGGGACTGCAGTGGYCAAGGGCTTAAACTTAGGACTTTGCCTGTTATGGCAAAATTGTGTAAAGAAACTGTGATCACCAAAGCCCACTCCCCACATGAATGTGCTTCCTGATGGGAACTGGACTGTGAGCCATCAGTCCAGTTGGACTGATGGGAGCCTGARGTAAGATAAAGGGGATACTATTGTCCAATCATCTCAGGTCTAGGGAGAAGTAAACAAGGCTGGGGGGAGAAGAATGTATCCACAAAGAAAGCCAAACTCAGCAGTTGTGCTGTGAATCAGCTCTGTGTGGGTTCAGGGTGGGAGGACGAGAGTTTTTGTGTGTGTGTGACAAGACTCCATCTTCCCTTACACAAACTGGCTCAGYTGTAAAAYCCCCCACCCCAAGGAGGCCRTATACACAGGATATTCATGTGAGGCAGCTGAGGAGGTGTCATAAGCCATCAAAGACCCCCAAAGTGTTCCCCATATTCATTCCTAAGGCCTTGCAGCAGAGGACTGCCCATGAGGCAAAGTGATGCAACAGATTCAGAGTCTGTTACRAGAGACTGTGCCAAACTTCTCCCCTGGGGTAGGTACCTGAGCATTCTCCTTGGCCTGAACATATATTAATCCATTGAACTCYATGTTTTGKGGGACCCTCACCACAGAGAAGACCAGAAGAAACTGATSAACAGGACATCATCAGGATTTGCAAGGAAGCTGTACCTGCACTGAGGTCTCCCCTCAGTCTCCTCCAGGCTGAACAGACCAAGGGACCTCAGCCCCTCCTCACACAGCTTCACCTCAAGGCCCTTCTCCATTCCCCACTGCCCTCCTCTGGGAGCTCTCTAACAGCTTMATGTCTTTTTTGTATTGTGGCACCCAGAACTGCCCCCAGCACTGGAGGTGAGGCTGCCCCAGAGCAGAGGGGACAATCCCCTCCCTTGCCCGGTGGCCGTGCTGGGCCTGATGCCCCCAGGACACGCTGGGCCCTCCTGGCTGCCAGGGCACTGCTGGCCCAGATTCAACTTTCCATCCACCRGCACCCCCAGGTCCCTWYCCCTGGTGCTGCTTTCCAGCCTCTCATTCCCCAGTCTGTCTGTACAGCCAGGGTTGAGGAAAAGTTTATTTTAGACTATTGCATTTGTGAGAACTTTAATTACACAGCCATGCTGCTATACAGACAGCTCTATATAACCTTTATCTTGTAAACAACAAAGAGTRAAACACTGATTTTAGGCCCCTATGGTCTTCCTTAATAGAGATGGATGAAAAACCTGACAGACAATGGCAGTGACTGTCTTGGAACTGAAGTTTTAGAAAGCCCAAAACATTGCCATTGATTGGTGTGCAGTAGTAYCTGAGGATTGTTCATTACAAGTGAAATCTCTCTCAGATACACAGAAAAKTGTTGTAAAAAATGTGTAAGGATTTTCCTGAAGTTACTTATTTGGTATCTAGTAATTCAGCTGCATCGATATTATTTCAATGTAGCTGTAGCACACTGTAGCACACACAATACATATGTATTGAAAATTAATACTTCTTACACTCAAAGTACTTAACATAACTTTTAAAAGATATGATTAATATATTCTGGATTWGTATGGCAAACAAGAATAATAAAGAATATTAAGATGGTTGCTAAGATTGTATTATGTATATCATATGTATACACACCTACATGTATTTATTCATGCTTTTATGGCCTCATAAAAGCATGAAGACTGTATTTCATAAATATTTTTCTTTGCTTAGCTTTTAAAATTTTAATTATAGTAGTTGCCAGCAAAATTCAAATTTTAAAAAAATTAAACCTATATATACTTGTTTCTTAGAGCTGGTGACATTCCCATGCTTGTCCAATGAACATTTAAATCAAATTCTTTTTGCTAAACATAAGGCCATTTTCCAGGATGGCTGATGATAACATGAATGTGGACTACATTTAATCAGCTATCTATGACAAACTGTCACAGGTAATTTAGCATTACAAAAGACTTTATTAYCTTTAATGGAATCAGGCCACTCATTAAATGAAAGTAAATTCAGGAAAATATCAATTTTTTGATCCCCAAAATGCCAGTTATACT
Organism: Alauda arvensis; assembly: GCA_902810485.1. Taxonomy (NCBI): domain Eukaryota; kingdom Metazoa; phylum Chordata; class Aves; order Passeriformes; family Alaudidae; genus Alauda; species Alauda arvensis. The sequence continues at coordinate 22,372 of CADDXX010001009.1, read as the reverse complement.
ATTCTTATTTCAAATTTAAAGAACAGAAATCAAACTGTAGCATTCGTTTTCCAACATATTTTCCCCTCCACCCCACAAATAACAACAGCAGCAATTGCAGGAGTTCCAACTGCGAGCTCGAATTAAGTTGCACTGACATGCTGGAAATTTTATGTCATTGCAGGTAATCTATGAATAATTTCTACTCAAGGCAAGTTATAATACATGAACTATAACCTTGTTATGACTTTGTGTTTCTGCACTTTTGGGCCCATCTGTTTTTCTCTACACTTGATCAACCAAGCTAAGACAACCTACGCCTGTTCTGGTGGTACAGAAAATGTTCACAAATTATAGCCATGTCACTCTACTCTAATTTTTATCTTGTCCACATAGCACAACAAATTGATTTGCTGTGGCAATAAACAGTGAAATAGTCTCTTCAGTGTCTAGTAATTAGAATTAATACTAGTAGACAAATTAAAAGGCAGCAAAACAAAATGTCTCCATCAGGCACTTATAATAACCTTTATAATACACACAGTAGATGTTGTGAAGACTAAGGTGGATAAATGAGGAGAATGCTGATTTTGGCATCCAGCTTACTTTCAGATAATTTAGCTCATCGCTCTTGGCTGACACCAGACCACGAATAATATTAAAGAGTAATAAACTCCTTCCAGCAAACCTCTGATTCCATGGTTCACTGGTCTCAGACCTAATCTATCAATCCATTTACTGCACAGTAAAAGGTAAGAAACCCATTACAGATCTGTTTCATGCCATGGCAGGTGGTATATGACAAGAAYTGAATTCATCACAAACTCCAGTGCCGAGTACCCTTTTGTATGTGCTTTGAAGCACTAGGTGATTACCTTACTTGGCTATCACAGCAGAAGATACTTTAAGCTTTGAAAATAAATGAAAAATTCTTGATGTGAAAGCATAAAAATGGTCATAAGACACTTCATTTTTCATAATATTAAGACTTCACAAAGATTTCATTTTTACAAGAAACACTGGCTTTGGAGAGGGTACAATAAGTAAAATCAGGCTAGAATTTAAAAGTCATGCCTTTTAAATGTGGGCTTTAATCTTCATTCTCTGCTTAAACTATACTGTATTAGGTAACAGCCTATTAGAATCACTGTTTAATAAAGTTGTATAAAGAAAAGTGGTGTTAAAATTATTACTATAATTTTAGTAAGAAATTTATAAAAGAAAAAAGAGGAAGAAAAACTCTTCACATATCTACTCTCAAGGTCATCAGCACGTGMTATAAACACCCAAAAGCAAAGACAATTCTGAAGTAAAAACTAAAAAGATACTTTTATGTGACTGCAATTCCCTTCATGCTAAATTTCTTTTCTAAGTTATTTCTATTGCTGTAGGGCAACAGTTTCTGTGACTGTAAAGAAGGTTTGAACATGACTTATTTCAAATATGTCACCTTGAAGGTTAAGACTCACAGGTGTTGTCCCCTATTCCCCTGCCTGGCAGATCAAGGCAAAACAAAAAGTGATAACTTCAGGAGATATTTGGCTATGTTCTCARCTAGTGTAAATTGTCCCAGCTTCTCTGAAGGAAGCAGAATTACGCTTGTGTACACCAGATAAGGAACTATCTAACATTATTTTTGTAACTGTCATGTATGTTTCATATCTTGAAAACACTATCATCCTGCAAAATGAGATAATCATTAACAGGARATTGTTACATGTTCATTTCTAGCCGAGATGCCAGAAAACAAAATATGGAGTTTGAAACAAAGGATTAAAGGATACACTCTTAAGAGGAGGTGGGGAGACTGAATAGCCCCAGAGAAATCTGTGTGATGATGTTTGTCTACTGTGCTTTGAGGAACACAAAACATACATCCTAATCAAAACCAATGACTACAGAATCATCCTCAGGTGACCTAGGAAGTTTGCCTGATATAAAAGTGCCCATCCTGTGAGCTTTGGCTCAGAGTAAATATCTGTGGGGTTTTTCCAGTGCTTACATMTCTACAGCTGAACAAAGAGAACATTAAGTTCCTCTGTCAGGCTCGCAGAGCTTCTTTCCATGATTTCTAGTTTTAAGTCAGATCCTAGATTTTCAGGACAGAAAGTGAAACAAATAATTGCAGTTTCCTTCACAAATCATGAGTAACAGCAAAAAATATGCAGATGAAAAAATAGTTATTTTTCCCTTCAGTATCATTGGGAAAATCTTACTGAACCCCAAAATGAGCTTCTAACTTTTTGTTTTGTTTTGTTTTCTATATCTGTCAAGATCACAGAGAAAACAGAAAACAAGAAAAAGAGAGGACCTTCAGAGAAGATATATTGATTTGAGTACTGTAATTTTCAAATTCAATTTCTGTTAATTAAAGAAAAAGGACATAAAAACTCACAAAAAACCCAAAGCACTATATTTTTCAGATTCTTTACATTCAGAGTCCAAAGGACAATGAGAACTCRGWTTTRTACACCTCTMTGGCTAGATACCAGAAATAAAAATRATGTGGTTAAGTAATGATCTCAAATGGAAGATTACTTTTCTTGGTTTAGTCTCGTCTAGTAGTAAATGAAAATTTTCAAGTATGAAATTCCAAGAATAATTATCTTGCCAGACAAATTAGATCTAGGAGACATAAAATTATAAAAATTCAGTGAATTGTAATGACTCACTAAACAGTAGTTTTTTTCTGCCATATTTTACCCAACATAAGTACTTCCAACAACATTAATGGTTGCTCTGACTGTGTCAAGAGATCTGAAACATTTTTGCATTAGCCAGGAGAAAATAAAAATTCCAAGTTTTGAAGTATATGACTAATCAGTAAAATGCTACATTCAGTGACAAATCACAGACTTTCTTAAAATAWGTTTCTGTAATCTGACTAAAAGGAAAGTTTTTTCCTGACAATTAATGCTGTCTTTTTAAAATCACACCTAAATTAAGCTATGTACCTGCCTCCTTTAGCCAGTGGATAACACTATTTTGATCTTKAAGTGTTCTGAATTCTTATCTATACATTGATTTCAGAAGCCTATTTGTAGAGGAAAAGATACTTCAGTCCAACCTCTGATGTAGGGCTTTATGTGTCCAACCTGGAGTGTGTGAATGTGATGAGTATTTATTACCCACTTTTGCCTGAGTCATTAGCTAATATTCTGAACTTTGCCAGACTGCTCCTATTAGGAAGACACTAGTAAGGGTAACACATCAAGTTCCTTTTTATTTCTCAGGTCTTTGCTTGAAATTCAAATGTGTTTATGGAAATGGTACAAAAAAACCAGGATGTATTATCCTTGACCAAAAACTCTACTTTGCCATTTCAATGAGGTACTCAGAAGATTATTTTCTCACTTCCATTCCCCCCGTCTCCCCACCCCAGACCCAAACACAATGTATTCCTTTTTGCCCCAGCATCCTGCTAACTTTAACAAATAGACACCACAGGTTAATGTGCCTGACTCTGACTTTGCAATCAGTCTCAACAGAAATCCTTCAATTGATTCTACCTTGATAATTTCCAAGCAGGCTAATCCATGTCTTGGGTAATAGTCCTCTGGACAACACTTTCTATCATTTCAACCATGAAAACACTCAAATTATCTACTTCTCTTTAYCAGATTTGCTACTCATTTTCATCAGTTTTCAACACAAAAATATTATATTTCAGCAATAAAACAGAAAAAGGTCCTCCCTTAGTTCTTTCTATGAGTATGGAGATCCCAGAAAGCAAAACATGTGATGCTTTGCTGCACAAAAACCAGAAGTGAGTGCTCAAGGTTGGAAGAAGTGTGGTGGAAGGTGAAACAGTGGTTGCAGTGTCCACCTTGGGAACAGGASAGATTTGGGAAGCGTTTCCATGAACAAAATCAAACATTTGCCTCACACACCTGAGTCACAAAGCCTGCTGGAATATTTGCTGTTCCAGCAAAAGCACCTGGCTACAAAAATAATGCTGTGCATTCCACCTTTAAGTAGAAGAACTGTAATTTAGGGAGTATATTTGAATGAAACACACACATCAGTCACTAATGGGCTTTGTTTGCTATCACTGTTTCTCACAGCAGTGTGTTGTACCCATTTTTCTTCCTCAGGTTCATTATGCACACAACTGTCTCTTCATACAGAGAAAAATTATACACACCAGAAAATATATAATGCAAATATCCATGCAGATTAAAATTTTATATCACAGTTATATCAGTAATATGTCTAACCTTTAAAAAACGATGGTTAGCCTCCTTCAGTGTACTCTCAAGCTTATGTTTTTTGTCTGGGTTCAGTGATGCACTTCCAAGTGCTATTCCTCCAGATTCATTTAATCGTTTCAGTATTCCCTTGTGGGGCGGCAGCTCTCCAATTCTTAACTGGAACAGACAAATACAGCAGTTAAGATGAACTGTGCTAGGATTTTCAGCTCTCTTATCTTGACCCTTATTGATTTGTGTATCAGCCAAAGGAATAAACTCAATTCAAGACAAAATAACTGTTGCTTTCTGAATGTAGAAGGCTAAAAAAAAACYCCAAAAGAGACTGTATTGGTCAATCAAGTCTAAAGAGGATTCTACATTTAAAAATACAGGGTTTCTCAGGATATTAATCACTATTACATTATAAATTCCTGGACACCTAATACTTCATGTATATCAATTCTAATAATCTTGTATTATGGTATGGAGCAAGCATTTTTGAGAAGTATTTTGATATGTTCCAGACTGTGAACAGTCACCCAAGATGGTATGTGGTGAAAAGCCCTCCACTCCAGTTTAACCTCTTAATTAAAAAAAAAAAAAAAAGAACAAAAAACCCCCAAAAAAACCACCACACCAAAAGGAAAGCCAAAAAGAAATGCAAGGCAGCATTAAAATGTCCCACTTCTCCACCACATATGTTATTGAAAACTTATGTTGTCGAAGTAACTTAATATATCAAGTAAGGTTCGTGTCGCTTCAAGGGTTTTATTGTTCTGGGGTTTTTCTTTGTTTATTCTTGATTATTAGCAAGAGCAGGTAAGTATGAAATGAGCCATGCTGCAAGGCAATGCATTATTATTTGCTCCATTAGGATGTATTCCCTTTTGAGCAGCTCCAAAAGAAGGTGGACTGTAAAAACAAGATACAAATAAGTGATGMTAACACCTTTAATTTTGGATTCTAWATCYYTTGGGAAYACTATATAGGAAATATTTSTGTATGTGAAGAGTGGAACCTTTCTGGTTCAAAACTATCTATTCAGTCTTWGAGCTMTTAATCATTTCTGCAAACTGTAAGATGYATCTAACACCCCTTAAAAGTATTTCTTTGCCTCAGATATCAGATCAACAACAGAACCTCACAAATCCCCTARCCAAATCAATGGCAACTTTTGTTAAACAGAAGGACAAAAACACCACATGTTTGAGTCTCCGTTTCCTGAAGTGATATTTATCCTATTTTTGTTTAAAAAGAAACTTGAAGATAGATTTTCACTAAATAATCCTTTGCAGTTTTATTTTTCTCAATTTTGTTGTGAGAAGGATAGAACAAACTCAGACGTTTTCTTCAGATTCTTCAACACTCTATTAATCACTGGCTGAATTTGTTCAACTTGGATTTACAAAAAGGATGACTAGGTTCTTATCCTCAAGGGAGGAAAGGAAAACCTTTAGGCATATATTCTATAAGTAATACACATTTTCAAATTACAGTTTAATTCATTATTGTACAAGTCATTAAACATAGTCATTCTACTGAACACATTTCAAAAAACTAAACAGAGAAACTTCTGTTGTATATATTTATTTCAAAAAAACTAAGCAGAGAAACTTATGTTGTATATATTTATCAGCAGTATTAAATTCTAACACATTCATTAAAATATTCCAGCCCTTAAAAACAAATATTTAATATTCTGATGGGACTTTTTAAAGTATTCTTAAAAATAAGTCACCTAGATGTTTGGTCTAGAAAATGTTGCAGCAATATTTTAATGAGTTGACATTTATAATTATGCATGCAGTTCTGGATTCTCTTGTGAAATACTGAACAACACTTAAGAAGTGAGAAGCTACTAAGTGATAGCAAGACACCTATAGAGAAATGCTATACATCTAAACCAGTCATATTCTGAATTAAGAAATGAGGATGAAAAAGATAATGATTAATTTCCTAGTTTCAAGTTATTTTTCCTTCAGTAGATTTTCCTTTACTCTTCTCATTTTAGTATGATCAACATATATTTGTACCTGGGCTTTAAAATTCCCAGCTTTGATTTGTCTAAAAAAAATTATATGAATGCTTTGTTTGATGTCAGAAACCATTTTGGAAAATAGATTTTAATTTTCTTCCATGAAGAATTGATAAAGTAAGAAAGTATTAAGAATAGAGCTTACAATACCTTTACTTTGCTCAGGCAGTCTCTCAACTGGTCTTCATTCCCTTTTTCAAGGGGAACACCAATAATGCTGTCTGCTTCCTCTAACCATAAAATCAACTTGTTCAAATCCTCTTGAAATTCTGATAAAATATTCTTTTCTTCCTCTATCCTGTAATAAAAACGTGAAATCAATGTTTCTATAAATTTATTKTTATATTGACGTGCTTAGCCATACTGAAGGATGATAGATAACCAATTCTTAGAATTCATACTAATCATTTTTATAAGTGGGCCACAGATTTCTTCGCATCAAAAATATCAGGCAAACACCAACACCCTTTTAACATGGCATAAAATGTATTTTAAGAGAAAAGATCAAGGCGTAATTTACAACACCACTAAATTCAGCTTCCAAATTACATATGGCAGGTAGCAAACAGGCACACCAGAAATAAAGCAGCTAATTATTCAGACTAAAATTCTGTTGGAATTGACAGCAGGGAAGCCCAGTGTCGACAACTATGAATTCTAGCATCAAGTGTTACCAACTGAACCTGTAAAAACTGGCACAGACTCATTTGGACATATTAAACAAGATATTTCAGTAACTGTGACATATAGTTTGATGTTAAGATTCACAAAAAGTAGGTAAGGTTCACAGTTGATATAAGTAGGAAAAGGATGGAATTCACAACACCCAGCTTTAGATGTCTACTCTTCATTTGTCTCCATCTACAACTCATCTGCTCATTTTCACTATAATGACATGAATAGTGAAAATAGATTTGCACTAAAGTATACTGAGATGTGAACTTTTGTGCAAAAGCTTCTGAAGTCACCAAGAGATGCAGGAAAAAGATTTCAAGAGCAGCAGGGAAGAGCATTGGTAGAATGTGAATGCTTGGGATTGACACTTGGAGTGGGCCCTTYTCAAGGAGAAAAATTATGCTTTGTATAAAATACATGTAATTTATCCACCTAACTGATTTACACACTGAGAATTATCTGTATGGAAAGGTTAAAGATTAAATACTTACCAAAATTAATSAATGAAAAGCAGATCCTGAGAGGTGGGATAATATTTTTATCATGCCAATTTCCTCCCATACACAACTGGCTCATGTAGAATGGGGACGTTCACACTCACACAAAGGCCTGAAGATATTCATCCCTTCTGATGGGGATCAGAACTATACTGATATGACAGGCAGCTGTCCTGTCTTAGGTGTCATAAACAATCAAAAATACCCAAACTGCCCTCAGGCTCGTTTCTGGAGCCTTCCACCAGAGGAATGTGCATGACCCACAGTGTTGCAGCAGAGAGTGTTTAACTGCCCCCTCCCCAGAGGAGGTACCTGGGCATTCCACCTGAATATGAACATATTTATATGAATATGAACATATATTTATGTTATGCAGGCTTCCCTCACCCCAATGGATCAAGACTAAGGTCGTCAATTTTACAACTGAAATCACAACAATCAAATCTTGCCTGATTCACTGATGGGCATTTCTTTCTTTYCTTTTCACTATCTACTCTTATGCTTTCTTCTTTCTTTTCCTTATAAGTTTTCTTAAGTGATACCTTTATACTAACTATATTGTTTCATTTCTATGGATAATAACCAAAATGGCTACAAACCTCCTTCCCACTGCAATCAAATTGTTCTAAAATAAACCTGSCAYGTACAGACAGATRATTGGTCACTGAGTGTCAYTTCASTCTGATCTGCCMAAAGGGATCTACTRGTAACAAGGACCTCAGTTATCCTGCCTTCAGGGGTGGGTTGTAACAATATCCACCCTAAAMCTCCCCTGGCCCAACTTGACCTCATTCTCTGTTGTCCTGTCCTTTGTCAGGGRGGAAGGGACCAACCCTAACCTTCCTACAACTTTATTTCAGGGAGTTGTAGAGAGTGATAAGATCTCCCCTCAGCCTCCTTTACCAAAGAGAAAGTATATTTTCAACACATAAAATTCAGTATTCATAACTACACTTAGAGCATGAAAATGCTGGKTTTAATTTATATATAAATGGAAATGTTTGGCAAATTTATGCTGCTCTGAACAGGATCTCAATATAGTTCTAGATAAAGTTCCAGGTTTAGATCTAGAAAGGATTCGAAATCAGCAGATTTATTTGTTTTAATTTTTAAAGCAGTATATTTTAATAATTACTAGGCATATGAGCCTAACACTGGGGTTTTTGGTGGTTTTTTTAAGCTCAGAAACAACTTTGCAGTATCTGCCTACAGATTAAACAAACATAAACCACTGGTGCTAAATTGTTCTTTAGAGGAAAAAGTAAGAGCTTATATTTCCTGTGAAAACAAAAAAATTCTCCAAACCTATTTGCACATAGATAAATCATGGATGTACCCATATGTACACACATATACACATTTATACAAACAAATACATGAAAAAATGAACACCAGAAATAGAAAAAGACTTAACAGCCCTATTTTCCTCAGCTTGTCCTAGATTTTCTAATGGAATCATGCGTGCATATTTCCATGAAGTGCCATTTGCCCGGGATTTCTGGCAATGCAACCGATACCAACAAAAAAACACTGATGCTCCTCAATACAGGAATAATTTTTGTACTACTATATCTATTTATTACAACTCTGGATCTCTTATGGAGTACTGTTATGCAGACAGAAATTCTGGACCTTTCCAATACACCTTTCCAATTTACTGTTTGGGTTGCACAGGTCATGCAAAAAAGAACCAACTTTACAGCATCACATTTATTACACTGYTCTTCACTGAGAAGTGTTCATGTTCATGACTTGAGAGGTCATATGCTCTTCTCAAGCCAAAATAGGTCACCTAAACCCAGCTAATCAAAACRTTTGTTTCTGTGAAAAGGAGTCAATGTTAATCTATGCAGAGATCCCTAGCACTACAACTATAAAAATGAAGAAAAACTAATGTCCTGTGATCCTGAAAACAGAAGCACAATTTCAAATCTTTGTGAGGCAGTGTATCTCCCTGCTCCAGTTACGGGAATCTGGGAATCAGGCATCCAGTGTTTCATCATAAACTCTGTCTCTCAACCTGACCAGGTACCCCAGAATCTGACCTCTCAGCAATAGCTTCCATTTCTTTTTGGTTTCCTCTCATTTCTACTCATTTGTGAAGTGCATAGCTCAGTGGAGGCATTATGTGATGGTACCCTGAGGATAAACCTGAGAAAGATCCAAGTTTAAACACATGAATTCTGGCACAGAAAAGGCATARCATTCAACTCTATACACCCAAGAGCAAAATTATTGAGCTGCATGGTATTTTGAATGAGAAATCAAAAATATTTCTTGTCTCCTAGAAGAGATAGCAATTGGCAAGATTCTTTTTCCACCTTAAGTACACTGCCAGTTTTATCACCTTTATGAAGTGAGCCACAACATTTAAAACACTAAAAGTTTTCCTAGTTGTGAAGGAAAGAAATTTTTACTTTAATGACAAATTAAAATGCTGATCAGTAGGATAAAAATGTTTTTGACCTAAGACTTTCCAGGGATTCTTTCAGAGATATTTTCTACAGCTATAGATAGATATAGATAGATATAGATAGATATGGATAGAGATAGACATATATATTTCATATTTGTGTATGTGTGTGCAACCACAGAAGGGTTTCAGAGTTCAGAAAAAAAATATATATTCCATAGACCTACTTGATTCTAATCAGGAACAACATGCAGTACAGGAATTTAAAGGTTCATTGCAATTAATGAACATGCAGGTGTATCTTATAATTTACTTTACCATCTCTTCTTGACCTGCTAGAATGTTATTTCTATTATAAATAACACCCTGCAAGACAAGTGTCATATTATGCAAGACACTAAAACAAAGTGTTCTGTGTTAGCTGAACTGGTTAATTGAATTAAAARTTTCAACTCAATGACTGATTACACCTTTTGAACAAACTGATTTCTATCATCATAATTACTTTTGGAACAACAGACACATGTAATTTCTAGGTGTTTAAATTCATGGTGGCAATGAAAAATTCACAGTTAGTTGTCACTTAGGGAGTATGAGCTTTCAAATCCCAGCCTAAACAAGCTGGAGTACGGAACGTGAGCCACCAGTCAACTCAGACATGGACAGAGCCAGAGAAACAGCTGGGATTATKATTTGCTTTAGTATTCAATTAATTATTTTTCCTATTTGCATTTTGTATTCATGATAACTGATAGATTAGGGATTAGTTTTCCTACCATTATGAAACTGAAGCAGTAACAAATTCCTATGGTATTCCACAAAAGGCCATGGAAAGATTTTTTTTTTCWGAACTATCATTAATCCTTAGTTATATTTGTTAACTACTAAATAAACATTCACAGCCTTTATCAGTAAGCTCGTATTTTCATGTGCAGTGTTGAGAAAGCACATGAAGCATATATTGAAGCTCAAGTATTTTCCCCATAGTCAACAATGTGACAGCAATACCATAGCGACCCGTAAATAATGAAACACATCAGATGTTCAGAGTTTGTAACTGCACACGAGTGATGTTGGATTTATTTGGAAGGTGTCAGCTATAGAAATAAAATATACAATCATAGGAGTAGGACAGACCTGACTTGTGACTCATATTCCCATCTGTAAATCCAATAATGTTTCAGTGCCTTTTCAGTCTTTAACATTCAGCCGTTGATTCTCTATTTATTGTATTTCTAAGATTAGGAATTAATGTGTTTAGTAGCTGCTACTGGGAATATAAGAGGCAACCAAAATGGCAATAAAAATTTAGAGACMATATTTACCAAAAACAATTTAATTTTCATTCTTTCTCTAAGGAATGGATAAATATGYTACATTAAGGAACTTTAAATAAGTRAAATTAAAATAGCACATAAACTTTAGAAAATGTATTTGGATGTAAATACTAAACAGTAAGAAGTTTAGCTAAACTATTTGTAAACMCAATACAAATTTATGCCAGTAATTCTTTTCTAGTGATTCATTATAAGAAATCTGAATGGTCAAAAAAAGAAAATTCAGAAAAATTCAATATGTAGCTAATTATGTGCTGGAAAAAAAAATTGACATAACTGTCATAAAATCTCTTCATCCTAAACCAGTTTTTAGTCGCTAGAAGCTAATCACAGCCTTCAATATGCTGAGTGTTCAAGTAAAGGAAARCAATCCCTTGCAGCTAGTGTGCTATGGAAGAAAAAGAATACTTTATAGYAAAGATATTGTTTGAAAAGAAATATAAAAGTATATTTACTTCATAACAGTTTTTATTTAGAATAGAAAGTTTGTATTTTTGTATTCAGGAAAGTACTTGGAAGTAYTCTGGTAAACAGCCTTTGTTCTGTCATTCTTTCCATAATTACTTCAAATTCGCTTGGGTAGAGATCTGAACAGGCAGTCTGCAGGTTCAAACTCATTAAAAGTGTAAATGTATTTGCAGCTAAAATAATGAAAAATTCTCTTCCATTCAACTGAACCCAATTTTAACAAATGTCAGATCGTGATGAATAAAAAACCCCAAACTGATTACTTCTGAAACATTGAAGGAATCTATTTCCTGGGCATCTGTTTTCAAAAATTACACAACAAGGTTTTAGCAAAAGTGAAAAATAAAAAGACCATCCAACACTACGGTTACGAGTCTTTCAAGAGCCTCATTTTTGAGCTATCCTCTTCTCAAGCTCCCACGAGCTCCTGTGTATGTTCTCTTGGCTGTCCCTGCCTGGCCCAGGCACTCCTGAAAGAGCAGCACCAAGCTGCAGCCACAGCCCTGGGACTTGCTGCACACTGTGGCCCAAATGGCAAAGCCACCGCATCCCTAATTCATCCAAAACTCAGATGTCCCAGTGGCMTGTCTCAGAGCAGACACAGCATGAYGTGGCCTGATGTGTCTCAGGGGATAAAAGGCAGAGCAAACTTCTGTTGGTGCAGCTTAGAAGATTCAGTATTCAAAATGATTGCTGGAGTACGAAGAGGGAGAYGCAGACACTTTGTATTTCCCCTCTTTTGTCTGGGCTTAGTAGCATCTATTCAAAGGGCCTTTGTGACTTCCCGTGGTCTCCAAAGTCTCAGAGTTACACTGCACTAGAGTACAAACTCCAACTTTTCCAAAACATGTCTTTTGTCACAAAATGTTAACAAAAACTCAATTAAATTCCCAATTTGCTAACTACCAGTGTATCAGACTTTCAATCAAGTTCCACTTTATTCAACTGCCTGGTCTATTTCAAAGTTTTYAGTAAGATAAAATGACTAGATGTGCTAAAATTACATTCTCATCTAATTCTTAGCTGGATGGATTAGACTGCAAGATACAGAAACTTTAAACACTGAATTCAAACTTCTATGGCTTTGAAACTCTTAGATAAAGGCAAGTGGAAGATAACATCCTACGCAAACATAACTCAAGCATAACCTCTTGATCTTCAGTACCAAAGAAAGGAGATTCAAAGTCAATTTTAAGTCTGTGCTTTGCCTGGGATCAGCATTTGACCTTTTAAAACTGAAAACCAGCTCTTTTTAACAGAAGAGCAGTACAGGTTCCTCAAATTGTTTTGAGACGTAGTTTGTTTTCTTGTCTCTTTTTAATTAAGTTGACCTTTTGCGGTCCAAATAATTCTTATTCATTAAAACTGCCAGTCTATCACTGAGATTAATATTAGCATCTAGTGAATCTGTGATCAGTTTCAGTAATTTATCATGGTTTTGATCTGGTTTCAATTCTTATTATTCAGTTAGTTTACTATTTATTCCAAATTATTTATGAAAACTGAATTAATATGGTGAAACTTTTAAAATTATATCCTGTTTAAATCTTCCCTTTTCAAGTCAACTTGAAACCCTGAGGCTCATGGTGGTCGCAGGAAATATTTTGAATTGACAGGGTCTTTATCAATGCAGTGATAGTATTATAAATAAATAGTAGACCATTTAACCATATAACCTCAGGAAAACTGACAAAGCAATTTTGGAGAATTTGTCCTCCTCTCCCCAAAATACAATCAGTATACCAGAACATGAAAAATGCCTGAGTGTTTCAGAAAGGCCCAACAGAGAGCCGTCAGCACTGGGAACAGGAGATGGTGGTTAAGAGGAACACAGAAGACAGGCCATTTTCTTTCCTCCATTCACCTCATACTCTCCCAGAATCCACAGACATTAGGTTAAGAATTCTATAGGGCTGAGTCATTATATTTTCCTTCATAATCTTCTGTGGCCAGCACATTTCAGACATTCAGAAACCATGATGTAAATCTTATATCCATTTTACCATCTCTTTCATTTCCAACAAATAATCTTCCCTTCTAGGTACTGAGCAATTAGGTCAATAACATTTTGTTCCGCTTTCAGTTTACCCATCAGTTCATCTTTGTAAACCTCAGTCATATCCCTCCTGAGAATTCTCTCCAGAGTGARGATCCCTCCCTTCTTAGTCTCTCCTCAGAGTGCAGCCACTCCAAACCTTGGCTCATTTTATCTGCCTCTCTACATCAGTATTTTCCATGCAGCCTTTATATCCTTTGACATGCACAGAGATCTGCACACAGTAATCAGCATGAGTATGCAATAATGTTTGATATCACCGAAACAGCTTTTTTGTTTGTTTGTTTGTTTGTTTGTAATACCCTTCCTGACGCAGCCTAAAACATTATGGCTTTTTCTTTTGCTGCCACCCCGTCTTGTGCCTGTAAACACTGCCAGCAATAAGGTCAAGATTGTTTTCTGGAGCTGGAACAAGCTCAGCATCGTTTAAGTATGGGATAGTCTGTTTGTCTGAAATATTCCTTGCCTCACATTTGTCTCTGATCAAGATCATTTGCTATTTGCTCCCCATCTGCTCAGTTTTGGAGTTCCCACTATCAACYCAGCCTTTGACTACCTGAGGCATAATTTCATCGGCATTCTTGGAAATGTCACCATACACCTCGTGTCTCCAACAAATTTCTCTCATTTATGCACCTTCTAAAAATATCTGTATCACTTTCTGTTACTCCTGTAATTGCTTCCCTCCTCCCCTCAGCCCCTACTGATCTTTGAATTCAGATTGAAAAGATCATCTAGAATGGACTGTCAATGTCCCACATAAAAGTTCAATGCTTCGTGTAAAACTGTGCAGGATTATAAAAATCAATTTATTTCATCTGGGTAAGCAAATAGCAAAAACAGAGCTTATAATATATAAAGTTTCCTTGCCAAATAATGCTTAGCAGCATTACACTGGAATCTGAAATCACTAACAGATTTCATTTCTGGAATCCATTCAATTGCTAATTTCTTGCCACTTTATCTTGAGATCTCCTGAGCAAAAAAAAAAAAGGTAATAGAAAACAATATTTCAGTTGATTACTACTCTGAGCTACTGAGAATTAACTTTAAAGCAGAGCATAATGTATTAACTGCAAAGAATGAAACTTGAAACCTATAAAAATGTTAGAGTCAGTTTTCTTTTCTGATTTGCAGAAGATTCTACATGTTAATATCTATTTAATTTTCTTTTAAATTATTATATGAAAATGCATTCTACCCAGACTGCTCTCCCTTCAGTATCACCTGCATTCAATATGGTTTTAAAATGTGATTCCATTTTCTCATTCTCAAAATTTACTTTAAAAAAACTTAGAATCCCCTTCATAATAATAATATTCTTTTAACTATGAAAATTTAATTTTTAGGAAACAGACAAAAATAAAAGGACTATCAAAATTTATGTGAGTCACAATATAAGCATTCTGACTTTGCAGGTGCTTTTTGTGTTTTTTGGTTTTTTGTTTTTTTTTAGTAATCTTCTAAAGCGATTCTGAAAAGAAATCAAAATATGTTAATTTACCCAAATGTATTGCAATTTATATTCTACTGATATACTTAAATAAATTTGAATAGTACCAACACATGCATTGGGCAATGCCATGACTATATCAGCTCTTTGGACTGTAAGTAAAGGCCACTTCCTTCAACTTTTGTTTGCCTCATGCTTTGACCTTAAGGGTAAATTAAAGCACTTTGGATGACATAGGTTTCAAGCTTTAAGAAGAGAGAATCTGACTGTATCTAAAACCAAATCAGGACAAATAATGAAAAACTAAAAGATGTCAAAGCATAAGAGTTATACAAATCACATGACACCATGGCTATATAAAGACTGTGCAGCTGATAGGCTTACAATCTTTTCATGCCCAGGTTAGTCAATAATAGAGACCTATTTCAAAAAAAAAGCATTTTTTCCTGTCAAGTAGGCCTCTTTCCTTTGAAAATCCACTCTAGAAGAATAAAAAGAAGAAAACAAAACAAAAGAARACACTTCATGAGTGGTGGCAGAAGCTAGAGTAGGATGTGTTTCCAAGACCCGGGAGGAAAAAGCATTCCCTGGCTCTGACACAGCCAAGAAGACTGGGAGGTGAATAGAAGCATCCTGATGCACCTAAGTCTCACTAAAGCACACCAGGAACATTTATATCAGTTTAACACAATGCTATCTGTATTCCTCCTGGTGCAATGCCATTATTCATGCAAAGTTCACTAACTGAGGTCTCTGCAATCATTTTCCTCTAAATTACACAAGCTGTCATTCCAGAGGAAAACAAACCAATCGGTCAACATACTAAAGAACAAAAGTAGGCATGCTTGTGCAAGTGTTCATTTAAGAGCCTTCATCTAGGGAACATCACTGGATTATTCCCACTCAACAAATCCTAGGCTTCCTTAAAATGTAGGATGTGTCAAGAAATTCCATGTAATATTCTAACACTGCATTGAACCAAAAGAACATTCAGTTAGACATTTCTACTGAAAAATGAAGGGATGAGCAATAACAATCTTAACAAGAGAAGGAACATATTTTATATCCTCAGACAAAGCTCAACCACCAATCTCTTTCTTCTGTGTTGCCAAAGCAGATTACAGGGCTATTAAAAAGATGTGTTATTGTTTTGTAAGTGTTTGCACTTACATAACAAGCTAATGCTTGGAAACATAGATGGGTTTCCAATGTACAAAAGAATAGCTTTTTATGAGACAAATAAAGGCCAAGTACTCCCTTGTGTGACAAATAACAGTACCATCAACACCTGGAAATACAGCGGAAAGAATTATTTAAAGCATCCCTGAAGCTTCTGACAGCTGTAGATTACTTGTTGCATCTCTTTCTTCTAACACAGAATCATTTAGGTTGGAAAAGACCTTCAGGGTCATAGAGTCCAAACGTTAACCCAGCACTCCCATCCCTCAACCATATCCATAAGTGACACATCTAAATGTCTTTTAAATACCACTGGGAAACCTTACAGCATTTTTCAGTACCTCAAGGGGAACTACAGGAAGGCTGGAAAGTGACATTTCCAATGGGCATGTAGTGCTAGGACAAGAGAGAATTGCCTTAAGATAAAACAATGTTTAGATTAGATATTAAGAAGAAAATATTTGCTTCTGAATAGATACAAGTTGTCCAGAGAGATTGTGGAGTTCAAATCACTGGAGGTTTATGAAGGCAGGCTGGATGAGGCTCTGAGAAACCTGACCTAGCAGAAGGTTCACTGTCTGTGCCAGTGGGATTGGAGCTCAATAAATTTTAAGTTCCCTTCCAAATTTACCTTTCTATGGTGACTCAACCACTTCCTTGGGCAGCCTGTTCCAATGACAGACAATGTGTTCCAGAAACTTTAATCATTATCAGAGTCAGTAAAAACCCTTCAGGACACTCCCTTATGATGCCAGTAAACATTTTCACAGGTTTTTTGCCCCATAACTCTGAACAGAAAAATGATAAGTAACACGTCAAAAGTAAAAAAATTTGCTGCACACTACCAGTTCTTCCAGTACATCTCCAGCACTCCTTAATGTATCTCTATAAGGAAGATTCTGGGATTTAAGAAAAACATGCATGAGGAAAACTCTACCTGTATTTTCTACTGAGTTTTAAAGCAGAATGGCATATCCCATTAGGCCTAGCATCTAGGTTAAGAACATATTCTTAAATAAAAGCTATCTTAACAGCAGCATATTTTTTTTATATTGGAAATTCTTGTTTTAAAGGTATAAAGCCATTTTTGTATTATCTGTAACTCAAACACTCTATGTTTCTGTGACTGCATGAGAAAAACAAATTGATCTGAAAGTGATCATAAATAATATTAAATTGATAAATCCATTTTTTTAAATCCAGGCTATGAAATGTAGATGTTAATGGCATTAATTTTGATAGATGAACTAGATTAGGATTACCTGTATAAATCAATCAAGGTATTATTGTTACAGAGATGTGTTTTAATGACACTCATTCAAACAGAAAGATTATAAACCAGTTGTAAATTCTGTACTGTTCTACTTTAAAATTGAGCAGTTATGCATACTTGTTTGGTTTGTTTAAACATTAGGAGTTAAAATATAAAAGTATGGAGTATGGAAGGGAATGGTTGCCACTGACAGGAGTAGGCAGAAAAGAATTAAACAAATTATAGTGTATGAACAATTTATAGGATGCAAAATTTAATTACTGATAATTCCTTTTATACTTGAAAACTCTAGACGTTGAGAGCTCCTTTGAAATTTCAAGCCAGAATAAAACCTAAAATAACTAAAAATAATTTCACAATATTTTTACCCTATTTTAACCTACCTCTTTTTTTTCTCTACCAACTGTCTGCAGATCTCCTTCCACCGGTTATTCAAACTTTCCAGTTGTTCCTTCAGCACCTTGGCATCTGCCGCTGATGACTGCTCAATGATCTCTTCACCAGTTGCATTCAATGCTTTGACAACAGCTTGCTGCTGCCCAATGCCATCCTGAAGCTCCTGCAAAATACCCAACACATGCAAGTCTCCATTAGTAAGTTAAGCATGAGAAAGATGCTTCATCACATACTGGCCAGATGGAAAGAGGTGAAAGTTTTTGCTCTCCTCTGAATTCCAAATGAAAAATCCAAGATGAGTAGACATAAAGACATCTCATCATTTTGTAACAAGTATCTTTCAGTACATCTCTGCAGCCTATTATCTCCTCCTGTATTGCTGTCTACTAGAGAGCATTACTCTAATATTCTGCACACCAATTAATATGTAAAACTTGAGAACAAATGTACTTCTACACACCCAAAGGTATCTATCACATTTAAAAGGCCACAAAGCATTTTAAGATTTAAACTGCAAAATGTGTGAAGTTCCTATTAGCTATAAACTCAAGCAAGCAATGTCAGGAAAGCAGAGATTGTAAAACTTCTGATTCCATTAAAGAACACCTTCTTCTCAAATTGTGAGAAGCCTAATAACTCCTGTGTTTTTTGGTTTTGATTATTTGTTTGGTTGGGTTTTGGTTTTTCCTTGGGTTTTTGGGGGGGAGGGAGGTTGTTTTTGTTGCTGTTGTTTTTAGGTTTATTTTGGAGTTTGGTCTTTTTTTGGTTAGTTTGGTTCTTTTTTTTTCTGTTTAAACAGGACTGGTGGGAACTACAATTCTAAGAAGTTTCACAGTGTTTCTACCTACACACAGAATTAAAAACTACCAAAAGATAACCAATATGAGCCATTCTCAAGCTTTACTAAATGCACTGGGTTACATTTTTCTACATCTTTTATGGTCAAATACAACAATTTTTCCTGCAGTATTCCTGTAGCTATCTTACTTCACATTTAAAAACAACACAGTTTCGAATCTGTTGCTTAGATTGTAACACTGTATGCCTGATGAAGCAAGTTCATATTTATAAATAATCAATATTTTCATATTTTTAGTCATCAGTAGAGCATGAGTATTTTTCCCTTGAATTCACAGAATGCACAAGCAAAAATGTGTAAAATAATTTTCAACAGTTTACTGCTAAAATAAGCAGGAACTGAAATAACATCAACAATCTACACTGTGATATTCATACTTATGACAGATTTTCACAACCTCGGGAAGTGTATCAGAATCCTATCTACATACAAAAGCTTTCAAGTAAAATGCTGAATCTAGTTTTTCTGGAGGAAACCAAATTCCTCAGTATATCATACTCCAGAACAAAATAATATGTTTACTTTCTCTTCCTAAAGGCATAGAATGAATTACAGAGCAAGTAATTAAACCTGTGTATTAACATTAAATAAAATCTGTTCACAAAACAGTTCAAACTGGTGGGATATAAGTCTCCAGAATGTAAAAGATGAACATAACTTCTCCTTATGCTTTTTTAAATATATATCTTGGTCATGAGGTTATGATTAAAGTTCACAAACCAAACCACTCTGGAAGTTTACTTGTTCTAACATGATCAAACTCAGTTGCCAGCTACTAATTCATTAAATTGCATTGAGTCATCTGAATGCTCTGTCTGAGCTTTTGCATAGATTTTACAGGGACAGCTTGAACACAAACACAGCAGAGCCTGTGGCACAGGGGTCAATGTCAGCAGGCTGCTGTGGTGATTACCCACAGCCCTGGACAAGYTGTGGCTGAAGCAGAGGTTYGCACTGTTGAGATTTAGCTTATTTYTACTACACTTTCAGTTTGGTTTYCTTACAGTTTCTTTAAGGTTGTCACAGGACACACACAGACCCCATCACCAAATTATTCCTTTCTTAGATTCCTCTCAGTAAAAACTGTTCTGCTGATGAGTTGGGGCTTTTTTTCCCAAACTATTTTGAAGCCCCACAGTTTCAGACTAAGAAGTAGGTTGTGATGAGCATGACGTGGCAGCAGCCTGCATCCTGTTTTATTATGTTTTGATAGCATGAGAAACATTTTTCTGCAGGATCCTTGCAAGCCACGTGACAGTCACATTGCCTCAAGCACTCTGCTGCTCCACAGTGACCCATTACATTTTGCTCTGCCTGTGGAATGTGTAGGGTTTTTAAGATATCTTTGTAGCAGAAACTGCAAGATTTTCTAAGAGCCAGAATAGACACATAAAAGCCCCTCACTTTGAGGTATAAGATTTTCTTTTCTTTCTGCAATGCACATTAATACAATAATACCTGGCCCAACTTTTGACTATTATTTTCAGGTACATGATTTCACTACTAGAAATAAACAGGAGCAATAGCCAGGTTGTTTGTCTAAATGCAAATATGGCCTACTCTTGCAAGTCTGAATTGGTCTTTCCACTACACACCTCTCTTTTGGTAATGCCCAGCTTAAAATGAGTACCTAGTCTTTGCATATATTCACTGTATTTCACACTAGTGCTGATTTTAGCACTAGAGCCTTAGCATTGTGCAGTAGGGAGCATTACATGGGTAAATCATAATAATGTGTAGTTTGAGAAAAAATATATTACAGTAAGGGGCTTATTTCCAGCAAGGCACTTGAGACCTTTGTGCTACTACATGCAACTGTGGAATTAAAATCCATAACACTTACTGAAAAAATAACTCAGAACAAAGCTTCTACTTATATGCAGAGGCCCATTCATTTGGAATAAGAGATCAAAGGAAGGAGAACAAAGGAAGGAAATTCTACTTCTGTAACTCTGGATGTTTTAGAAGTAAAATTCTTAGAAATTACTTGTGCATTACTTATGCATCTACTTTTCTAAATGACAAAAACAACAAACAGTCAGTAAAGTACTATAAAGTTAAATGCTAAGTCAAAGCTCATTCAAATACTCTGAGCCTTTTTCCTGTGCTCACAGCATCTTAAATTAGGTTTTCTTCCTCCCCAGCATACACAAACACAAAAGAGCAACTAGTACATGATTTCCACACTTATTTAAATTGACACAAAGTTAAACAAAAGAATTTTCTCATTTATCCACTGACATGTTATATAATAGGCCTTACTTTCAAAGTGGTAGCTGTAGTTTCCTACTCACATCCCTCTCCACCCTTGCTGCCCACCTGGCTGATGGCAAAGTGCTGGGAGCCTGCACAACCTTGCCTGCCATGGCCTTGTGGTTTATGGTTATCCAGAGGGAATATTGACTGTGAATGTTCCAGGCACCTTCCCTTGAACTTCCACCTCCTCACATAGAAATGACAAAGCAAAAGGACACCCTGCCCTTTGGATTCCCAGCTTACTCAGAAGGCCACTGGAGATACTTACACTTGCAGTTATACAGTTACTGATCACTTTGTGAACAGAGTGAGCCAACAAATTTAATTAAAAATTATATTTTTATGTGTCTCTGGAAATATTCAAGGTCAGGATGGACAGGGCTCTGAGCAACCTGCTCTAGAGGAAGATGTCTCTTATTGCAGGGACATTGGGCTAGATGATCTTTAAAGGTCCCTTCCAACTCAAAATGTTGTATGATTCTATATTCCCACACACAGAACTAATCACACTTTTGAGTAAGATACTTTTATGCATTATTTGTTCTAAACATGTTGCATTTTTAGCAACTGAGAGAAGCAGAAGCTATTAGAAATACCCATCACTTCAGTTTTTCTTTCTTGTGATTCCCAAGCATAAGAAGGAAATGGCCAACCATTAAATTAAGGTTTAAATAATCTCTCAGATAAAAAAGTGCAGAAAAAGTATATTAAGGGACTTCTACCTCTCATACAGRGAGTTTTACACTTTGATAATGATTTCAACTAATTTAGGATAATAACATAAAACTGCCAAAACATTCATATCATGCATCTATGATTAAATCACTTTCTCTTTATTTTCCAAGATTTAAATAAAACGAAGAATTATACACACTCCTTCAGAAAATTTCCAAGTGGAACAGAAAAAAAAAAGAAAAGAAATATGAGATAAGCAGGGCAAAATATTCACCAAAGTCAAAAGAGCTGTCTCTGCAATAGAAGGGGACTTGCCCACAATCAGCCTGAAAACTCTGGCCTAGTTCACTACTGGCATTAATTTTAGTTTTCATTTGTACTTTCTAGAAACAACTGCCTAATGACAACACCAGAACAGCTGCTTTATGATTTATGTTGAATCTGACATAAATAAAAAAAAAAAAGGAAATGAGGAAAAAAAGGAAAAAGTGGAAAGATAAATTCTCAAAAGGGTTAACTTGACAATTCCGGCATCACCTCTAACATCACCAAGTGTATGTAGAACACTATTTCATTTGTACCTGCAAACACTCACAGGTTTCTGCATCAATTTTATCCTATTGTAATAAAG
>CADDXX010001008.1:112589-145102 GCA_902810485.1 Alauda arvensis | reverse complement strand
GAGTAGGAGAACTTTGGTTCTATGGAGTTGATAGGATTATTTTGTTGTGATTGCCATTCTTGTGCCAAGATGGAAGCAGAAATTATCTAATGGAGTCAAAATGCAGAAGAATAATTTTGACTTGTTCCTAGAAATGTAATAGTAATGTAATATGCAGGGTGATGGGTTTTATGTGATATCTTTGTTTCTTTGCTTACTTGGGTTTTTTTTTGGCTTTGTAAGTTTTGTTTGCTTGCTTTTTTCCTAAGCTGTTGAAGCCCATCAATGAAAAAAGAAGTTAATGGGTGTGAGAAGCCATACCTGAATTCTATTAGGCCTGCACGTCCTGCAAAGCTGACAATGAACCCAAACACTCTAGGTGTCAAAGTACAGAGTATAACAAGTGCTTCAATAAAAGAAATAGAGAAGCCTTAGTCAGCACCTATCTGTCCTCTTGGAAATATCTGCTGCCACTGCTTTTCATTTGGACAACCCAGCAAATCTTTTCCTGTTTGCTTTCTTTATTCCATGCAACTTCATTTATACATGCCYGGTGCTTGTCTAAAGCCTAGTCAGCAGCTCTTCTTGCAAGCTTTTGAGTGACAGTTTTAGTGGTTCGCATGGCTGTAAACAGAAAGTTCATGAGAATCAAGAGTTGGGTTTTATTCTATTCATTTATTGCAAATAAAACACATTGCCTTTGTTTCTACTAAGAAATARTCACAATTGAAAAGAATATAATTTTGTTCCAAAGGGGGTTTCAATTAGATTTTTAAAATATTTTTTGTTCTACTGGACTTTGCAGTCCCTGACTCTTGGTTTCATACTACAGAGAAAAATAGATCATTGTTAAGTACATCTGGTTGCTGATTTCTCWTGTCTCCTGTTATCATCTTTTTTAAAGTTAAATTCTCCTGTGGTACCTAAGATGTTACTGTTTATGCATTTAGGAGAATCATTAAGAAAAAATTTTTTTTTTGAAAGTCTGTAAAAGGAACATACTAATCCTTCTGAATTCTATCATTGTTTGCAKTCAGYTTCTATAACACTGAAAATTCTTGCTTTATCTATACATATATTTAGTGGATGACCTGCTCGTATGATGAGAATGTGAGCTTGCCTGTCTTTTTTTCCTCCATGCTGTTACCATGTGTCTGGAGTAATTTATATAATATTTTTGGAACATCTTTTTGGTATTGAATTGTCTCGATTGTATAATGTTTTAGATACAAAGCTGTCCTTTTATGAAYAAGCTATGATTTGATAAGAAGTAATTTAGTATGAATCCTGCCAGTGGATGTGGAGAGCTGAGAGATCTATTAGCATTTTCCAGAGACAATATTGTGATAGGAGGTATCACTGGTAGCATTGGGAGTGATTTGGGGGGCTTGTTTTCTTATAAAATTCTTCACTTGGAGATACTTCAATTCACCTTCCCATTTCTAAACAAATGAAAAAGATGTCCAGGAACTCAAGCAGGATAAATGTGTGGATCCTGTGTTGATCAATGTGTGCCACTGCTCTGTGCATTTGGAGATTACTAACTTGTGGTAATCCCTCTAAAACAGTATTTATTGTGGCATCTGGTTACAGAGATGTTTAGCTAAAAACTAGCAAATCTAGAAATTTGGAATTTATTTGATTGTAGCCAAGTATACCTTTTGGCAAGGGTGATGGAAAAATGAAGACATGAAAATACAATACGTTAATATGAGGATCGTTTGATATGGAAAAATAACAAACTTTTCTTTGTCTTAAAGCTAATTGAAATTTCCCCAAATCTTGAATTTGGTAAATTTATTTTGTAAGACTTCTGCTTTTCAACTGAAACACATTTTCAAGCAGAATTTTATCATAAATATCCATCCTGTCAGTTGATTTGCAATTTTTCTTAAATAAAGTATTACTGGCATTTTTAAAATCTGGGGTGGGAAAAAGAAAAGAAAAAAAAAACTACTAGAAAAGATGTCTTTTATTTGAGAAGTGTAGGCAAGAACAGTACTTGGTCTGAGAAGAACCTCTTCCACTGAGTGGTGTTTCTGCAGGACAATTAGCCAATGGATCCTTCTCTGATAGACCTGAAGGAGCCAGGTGAGGGGCATACGGCTGCTGTGACAGGATTTTACTGAAGTCCCTAAGCCTACTGCTGTTGCTTTGTGCTTTGTTGTGCTTGTGGACTTCAGATGGTCACAAGCAATTTGGTGAAGCTTTCTGCAGTTGATACAATAATCATGGTGAATACAAAATCATGCTCTAGCTTATGGTGTTGATCTGCAGTTTGGTACACACTATAATGCCACTACATCTTTCTGACATTTAGTCCCTATAGATGCAGKGTACGTGAGCTTAAACCAGCAGGGTTTTGATGTAGAAAGTGTATACACGCCCTTGAAACAGACTTTTGAGTTGTTGAGGATTGTTTCATGAGGCAGAATCAGTGTGATGACAAATATAAGCAAAGGCTAAACTCACCTTTTTTGTTTATTACTGGAAGCATCACACGTTCATTTATGGGAAGCTGCTCTAAATTCTGATATGAAGGTCACTTCAGATGTATTTGCACCTCTGTATTTGAGGCACTTCCTAGAAGTGTTTGAATTTAGGGAGTGTTCTTGGGTTCTTTGTTCTTGGATTTTTTTGGTTGGTTTCATTTGGTTTTTTTGGGTTTTTTTTTTTTTTTTTTTTTTTTTTTTTTGTTTTTTTCCAAGGTCTAGAGGCATTAACACTTCATTCTTAACAAAACTCTTTTTTAAAAAAGTGTGAATTCATCTATTGACACTGAAATTAAGACTAAAGTCCAGCATATTAGTTTCAGTAACCTGAAKATATTCTGCATTTATTACACAGCATGCAATTGATACTACTTACTTTACTAGACAAAATTATATGTAATTTCTAGATCAATGATGCACATTTTATATGGTATCAGAGTAGCTAAATTTTCCCATTTTGATAGGCTACATACTCCTATTGATTCTGTGAAAAACCAACTACCGGTGTGGAATAACAATGACAATCATATACTGAGTGGTGTAAAAGTATAAAAGTCATAGACTAATATTTCAGTTTGCTTTCCAGTAATTACCTGTGGACTTTCAATCTATTGCTTTGGTTTTGGTGTTCATTAGTCACTGGAAGYGAAAATGACAAGGAAACCAATAGTCCATAATCTGGCACATTTTTAATGTTTATGGATTGCTTAGCATGATTAAAAAATATAAGTGATATGACTGTTTCAGATCAGTAGAGGCACATATTAATTACTACAATAATTGCCTTCTTGAGGACAGGGATTTAACACTGTTGGAAATGATGCTGAGACTACCGATTTCTTATATTTCATTAGAGGACAGTGAAAACCACAGTTAAAAAGAAAAAAATACCAACCAAATTCTTTTATTAGGCTGCTGTTGACACAGTTAATTGTAAATTTAYTGATTTTAATAATGTTTTAATAATGTTTTTTCAAGTTTTCAACTGTCCCTGAACTTCARTTATTTTCATGTCACTAGTAGTGACAAATATCAACTACGAGCAGTACATAAACAACTTTGATAGAAGTCTTCTCCCTCTAAAACTTCATAAATTTCATAAATAAGTGTTGGTTCACTCTGAGTAAACATACCATGTCCTTGGCTTGACATATCAATCTGAAGAAATGCATTAAAATGCAAATGAATGTATTTCAGCCCTTGAACTGTTTCATTCCATCCCTAAAATAAATAATCTTCATCATTTTAATAGTCTACCAGGTATTAAAGCCAATACTCAGTCATCTAAGAATAATCTGGTTGAGTTTGTTTGATTTTCCAGTTTAATAGTGCTTAAAATATAATTTTAAYGCTTAAAACATGGTTTTATTTAAGTAAGGGTAATGGGAAAAATAACTTAATTGTGGGCTTAAATTAATTTTTTAATGGGACAGGTCTTTAATTTTTTTTGAAATTTTATCTTTTTGTATGTGCACTTCTAAAATACAGGTACATTCCTGCAAATGAACTGACATAAAAATAAGGTGAGTCTGTTAGATGAGGGTATACTGTTAGGATGTTTCTGTTTAATTACCAAGACTATTAAAGATGTAAGGCTATAGAAAATGTGGGTTCCAGAAGTGTCCATCAGAATCAAGTTTATGACCCTTGTGTTCTCACAAGCTTAATATTAGATAACCTTTYATAAGACTGCAAAAAAAAGAATAGGCTAAGACGAAAGAAATCATAACTCTCAAAAAAATGCACTGATTTCACTAGGTTTAGAAAAAATTAAGGAAAARGAGAACAGGCTGGTGATTGTGTATAGAATTGACAACTAGTGTGGAGTTTGCTTCAGAAAAAAAAWTAGTTAATTATATTTATATTCAAGAGGTTATTTAAATTTAATTTTATTAATTGCACAAAAGAGCTGTATGTCAAAGCAGACAGTTCAGTGAAAGGAGCAGACAAGAAACACTAAAGAAAAGACAATATTTTGGAAATCAGCTGTGAAAGTAAATGTCATGGAGCTGATGACAGGACTTCACCTTGAATGCCATGTTAATGTCAAAACTTATTTTGAGATATAAAATGAGTGCACTTTTTTGTAACAGAGATAAGTTGTAAGACATGGAAAAGATCACCATGTGAAAGAATGTTATGCACACAGGCACTCACTATGTTTAACTTGGAAAAGAAAGACATGGATCAAAGTACATTTCCAGCTTGGCATGGTTCTCCATGGAGTTCTGTGGTACTGACCTTGTTGAGTCAAAATTTTAGGCAAGGAACAAGTGAAGACATTTAATGTCTGCATGTGCATTAACTATATTGGCCACATTGGTTTGATTTCAGTAGATCTTGAGAATTAAGCAATATTGARTTTGTCTAGCAGAGTCCTGTGAGACCATCTGGAAATCCCAGGTAACTGACAAGCAAGCCAGGTACCACAATGTGGGAGAGAACACCAAAAGCAAAGGAGTTGAGAGGCTCCATTGGGCTTTGTTGTCCCTCCTGAGCTGGCAGAAAGGTAGGATGGMGTGTCTTGCTTCATATGGACAGTGTGCCCTGCTGAGGTACCCACTGAATAGAAACCTGCTGTGCTTAGTAGGGGTGGGCGTTTCCCAAGTGGTTACTGTTAGGAGCAGTTGTGCTTCTCTGCCATCATCCACCTTTACCATGAGAGGCTGAAAAGTGAGTAAAAAAGAAGCCATGCTGCAATAGTTATTCTTTGTTGGAATATTCTATTTACATATGATTAATGATAAAGGTTATTTGAATTTAGTTAAGGGATTTTTAATCTATTAAAAAAAGCCTAATATTCTTGGATTACCATTTTAGATCTTGTGTTGTCTACCTTTTGTGCATAAATCCCAGAAGAACACAGTGATTTTTTTTTTTATAGATTGTGGTTATGTAGTAGAAAACTGAATCCAAAATATAATTTGAATTAATATAATGCATSAGAAAAAATTAAATTTGATAATCAGTGAGCATTTAGATGTGATTAACTCCGAAAGAAATCAGCCATCTCTTTCAAACTTGATCTGTTTTCGCATTACAAATATGAACCAATGTGAGTAAAAGACCTGCTTACTGCTAAACTAAGCATTCTAATATCTGAACTAGTCTATTCCCTGCCCTCTCAGGTTATTCATATTTCTTCTTAAAATGAAAACATTTTTTCTCTTAAGATAAAAATGTAGATAAGGTTCCTAATACATTACTTCAAACTTTTAATTAGACTCCAAATTTTATTAGTAAGCCTACAAGTGCAGGTGGTCCCTCTCTTCTAGGGCTAGCTCTGCCCAGAAGCAGCCCTACCACGATCTGTGGGTTGAGGACACACACAGACCCTGGTGGGTGCAAGAGTGGTAGAAACCTTCCTGCTGCCGTTGGAAAAAGAGGATGACTCCTTTGGGGGTCTAAGTTCTCAGGGTTTATTGGGTTTGGCAAATTACCCTGAGAGGGGACTGCCCAAAGGAAACGCCTCTCTGGGGTGTGCAACACCTTTTAACAGGGGGAGGGACAGTAACAACAAACCAATCAGGAGGGATTGGGTGTGGTTACAATCTGGATAGACATTAACTGGGAGCAGTGGGGAGAACTTGAGGGAGGGACAAACATGTAACAACGAATCACGAAGAAGAACTCGGAGAACTTTCCAGAACAAGGGGACAGGTTTAAGGGAAACAGACAGGTGCCAGGGGAAGGCACAGGGGAGATGGACAGGAGCTCAGGGAGRGGTGCATCAGGGAGGCAGACCAGGCAGAACCAAGGGCAAACAGAAAAAGGGGGTAGCTTGGAACCAACCAATACAAATGGAAACTCACACACCCCCACATACAAGTTGTGTGAATTTTCATTTATTTTCAGTGGCCAACATTTAATGCTTTGAATATTCTTCATTTCAGAATTTTGTTTCCACATAAGTCAGTATACCTGCCATTTTTTGTAAAACATGACTGTTTCTGATAGAACAGATGTCATCTGCATTGTAAAATAACAGTATTTTATGGGAAGCTTTTAAGCAAAACCACTGTAATTTAGTTTGCTTAATGTCAGACATGAGCCCACACTACAACAGAAGTGCTCTRAATGTCAAAACAAATCAATTTTGCAAATGTCAGACCGACATTAATGAAAGCTCAGCTCTTTCACTAAGGATGCTCTCCTAATTCATAATAAATACTACAATTTATACCATGGTCATTTATAACAGAAGATGTGTTTACGGTTGCCACCACTGTTATGGATTTTGTTTCACTGTTCAGGTGTATACTTTAAAACCCCGTGTGTTTTAATGATAKAAGTTTCCAATAATCTAGGTAGGACCTTAAAAGGTTAGCTAGTCTACTCTTTTTCTTTTTTACACTTGGAACACAGTGTTCTGGTGTAGTAACCTAAGGGACCTGAGGAAAATATGGTGCTGAAAACTGGGGAAAAGAAAGCAGTGAGTACCTCAGTCCTTTCCATGTGGTTACACTCCCTCAGTAACAGGTCCAACTTTTTGGGATCATCCTTTAATTCATTTCAGTATAATAGGTATAAAAAATGTATATTTATGTACTTCATATTACATGGAAAGCTGGATATTTAGCAATTAACAACTTGACTACTTTAAGCAGAATGAGTCCTGTCATTGAAGTGGAAAYGCTAAGTGCCTTGATGAATTAGCAAAGAACTGGTGCCATGTGACTCAGTAAAAAATGCAGTTGAATACCACAGCAGCTGTTTAGAATATCTGTGGCTCATTCTTCAAAAAGATTGTAGTTGAAGAACTTCAGTAGTCTGAAATTTCTCTGCTATCTCAACAAAACCTAAATTCTCCAACACAGAATTTTTTTAAAAATCTCTTTTTTTTTTTGTTGCTTAATTGTTCATCTGCAATAAACCATATGGAACAAATGCTTGTTACATGGTTAGATAAGGAGTAGCCATGTCACTTGTAAATGAAAGATGATTATACTCCTTGTAAGCAGAATACACAGTTGTGCTTAGGGACTGTCTATRTACATCCCTCTTGGCCAATTGTCTGATAATGAATGAAAGATAATTACTTAGAGAAAGTGTATTCTGTGTACACAYGATATTTATAACATTGGAGACCTCAGCAAAATTATAGGGAGTKTTTTTGCTTCACCTGAGCCCTTAACAAATAATAACACAATAACAAACTCTGAAAGGTTTAAGCATGCTGTTCGGTGATTATATTTCTTTCCTATAAATATATAATGAAGATCTCACCCTACAGTTATCACATGAAAAATGAGACTTATTTTTCAGTTCAGTTTGTTGTAGGAGGCCACATGATGGTTTTCTAGAAGTCATAAGCAACTTCCAGCATTATGGTCCCAGAYTGTGTTGGAATCTAGACTCTCAGACTGGGGAGTATTCTGCAGGTGCCAAGTCTGACTTGTCAAAGAAGAGAGCTGAAAAACATTTGCYTCCTGCCCCTGTTCCCTACTGTCTCTCCTTGAAAAAATTTTGAGCATGAAAACTGGAAATAATCGTGGAAGCCCAGGCCTCATTGCAGAGTCTACAGGACATGTTTTTTCTCAAGGACATCTAAAGTAGCTTGTTTTCTTGGAGTCTTCTCCTGCTACATTGTGCTTCATGTAGATTGTCACCAATACTGAAGAAAATATAATGCAAAGGCTCAATAAATGAAGCAAGCTTTTTTAGAGAATATAATCTATCTTTCATACTAGTTTGCAAACAAGGGGGCGAACAGCAGGAAGTAGAGCTTAAGCAATTTTGACTAAAACTAGTTAGGCTGTCGGTATGGATGAGAATGTTGTGAACCTTTATGCTTAACTGACTGAAATTATTTCCGAGGAATGATGATACATAAATGTGCAGCAAAACTTAACAGGATAGTAACAACAGAAAATATTAATCTTAAATTATTTCTGTGTGAATTCAACTAGATATGTTTTCTTGAAATTAAGCAAGAATAAATCTCAAAGAAAAGCTATGCTTASAGCAGATCTCAATAAGCAACAATACCTATGGCTACATGGTCAATATTTATCTTTCTTCAAGGACATTTTTAATATTCCTGGTCTTTTCCAAGATAAACACGCTTGAAGACAAGAGGAAACATACATTTCAGCAGTGAAACAAAAGTAATGTCAACTTTAATGTTGAGGCTGGCTTTGCCAGTTTTCTTCCCAGAGTGCTCTTTGCTGTTTCCAACACAGTTTTATCAAGTTATACTATTTTTGCATTGAACTGTACATTATCCCAGGTTTTTGTTAGRCAGATAGGCTCTTCATAATCACTGCACAATTGAGAGGAATTGTTCAATGTGAAGTCAGGATGTGCAYATTTAGTTAAAAGAGAACTCAAAATACAATGTAAAATTTTCACAACTTTTTTCATCTGGGATAAGTAATAAAATATTAYTTGTTCCAAACCAATTTTTTACTTCAGAATTGAAACACATCAATTAGTCTTTCAGTTATATTTCAGGTATTTAAATAATGTACTACAAAGTCAACAAAAAGAACAGAGTTGTGTTTTTAAGATTATTCCCTTTATTAATTTAAGAAACGCCTTTGCAAGTCTCATTTCCTTTTTAATTCAATAAAGATTATGATTTATTTCASCCACTTCATTTGGTGTAGGGCTCAAGGCAGATGTAAAAGTTGAACTTGTTAAAAATTTTAAATTAAAAAAAAATTGGCCATAATCTTCCTTGGAATGATTCAGCCTTTTTGTGAGCGCTTCATCAATTTCTGGATGTCTCAGGAGYTGTTGGTGGAAACCTCTAGTTCTGACTGAGCAAGATGTTGTCTCATGTAAAAAGTTTCAGAAAGACTATTTTGTACCAGGTGAGGATTATTCGGTGGGTTTCCTTAAAGGCAGTGCAGAGTCTAACAGGGATTTACCTCACTAATCTGTGCTTGTGCCCTCCACCCCACTTCTGTCTTCTCCAGTTTTTCGTGAACACTTTTAAAAATATCTGTGAAACAGGAAAAGAGATATTTCACAATATTTTATATTTTAAGGAGTACTTAGCCTTGAGAGTTGAAGAACTRTTCCAAAAATTAGCAATCATTTCTGAAGGACTCATCTTTCATAATGATTTCATCAGCATAAATAGTTGCCATATCTCAGTAACAGTGAGGAAAACATCCTGCCTTGCAAAATAGAGGAATTTTTCTCAAACATGAYACAAGTGGTAAAAAATTCCATGGCATCATGTTCTAACCTTATCTTATCGATATATTTCAAAGTTGTCACATCTTTAAAGTTCAGAGGGATACACACCATCATAATGTTTAGTCCTGGAGCATCCTTAGCTCCTTCCACCACTGGAAGGCTTTAAATCATTGTTGGCATTATTGTTTCAACATCTCATGCACTTGTGCTACTGTAATGACTTTTGRGTGCCTCTGCCAACCAAAAACCATATTCATAACCAAAAAGTGCTTGAAATAGATCTCCTTATTCTTCSAAAACAATGCATTTATTTCCAAATTTTTCCTATGTTTTGTATTATTAAAAAGTAATCTAAAATATCCCCCCTTGACCTAGTGATAATGCTTCTCTTCCCTTATCTTTAACAAGGATCTGGAAGGGGTTTAAAAATCAGCTGAAATTATTTATAATTATTTCTTTCAAACAGGAAGTTCACCCAAAGTGAAGTTTGGCAGTACAGTCTTAAGCTCTGGGATTTACCTCTTGCAAGCTATTGTCAAGGACATATTTCAGTGTACTGGGCACAAAACAAGTGCATCACTCACTTTTAGTGTGCTTGTACCACACCTAGGAAGGTGTATATATTGTAGGCAACATAATGCATGTGCTGGTCAGAATTAGTAGTATGTCTAGCAATTTTTGTCACAATTTTATGCCCATTATTTCACTGGTCCTAGAATCCAAAGAGTAATTTGGTAGGAAAACACCAGAGGTTTAAAATGGTTATGTTATTCCTACCTAATCAGTAGTGCATGCATGACAGTAATTTTAACACTATTATTGAATTGACTTCTCTTTCTTATTCAGTGATAGAGTCATATGTGGCCACATGGGCAAAATAAATTTTGTACTGAATTCCAGAAGGTTTTACTTAGTTATTCTAATCCACTTCTGGTTCCACACTGGTGGTATCTAGAGGATCAGGACTCACTTGGTAATTCAGTCCATGCAGTCTGCAAAAATCACTCTTGCTGTGGGGGACTAAAGAGATTATAGAAGAATGGTCTCTGCTGTCTCTTTGACATAATTGTCTCTGTGTAGCCAGAAAGGTATCCACACTTGAGACAGAATTATTAGCTGAAATTTAGTGGCCTTGAAATAAATGCTTTAATATTAAGTAAAACACTGTTTGTTTGTTTGTTTGTTTTTCATGTTGATGAAATAATAATCAATACACCATTTGGGTTTTTTGTTGGGTTTTTGTTTGCTTGCTTGCTTTTATGTGTGGAGGATTTTTTTTTTTCTGAAAATCTCAAGCAAAGTTCACACGCTTACTGTTACACAAAAATACTGGAAAATCATTGAAATTTTGTAGGTGACTACTTAAAAAATTCAGTGTGACACCGTGAAGGTAACTTTTCCTGGGTTAAAAAGAAATTGTGACCATACAGGGCTGTCTCTAGGATATACTGAAGTGTTAAGGAAGCTTCTCTGTCTGACCATCCAGGAGCCACTCTGGCAGACACCCTCACACCACCTGGGCTGGGAGCAAGTTCACTTCACAGCTACACACCCTGCACTCAGGCACACCAGGTTTCCTCACCAGCTCAGCCCCAGGTTTCCAATAGCAGAGTCTCAGATGTCCAGATCCTTCAGGTGATTTAATCTTGGCCCAATAACAAAATAGTAAAATAACAGYTTAATCTGGTGCCTCGGAGGAGGGACCCAAAACAAAGGAACCCCTGGGCTTTTCCACCTCACAGTCCAAGAGTGGGAAATTCTGTGGGTCTTTGGCTCCTGCTGTCTCACAGTGTCCAGTGCCCTGGCTGGGCCACAGGTCCCTGGGATACCAGCTCTGGCCCCTTGCCTGGGGGCCACCAGAGCTCAACTTGCTGTTCCCACTGCAGCTGCACCCTGAGCTACCTTCACTGAAGGTATTCCTCAGCAAGCGGTTGTGCATGCTCCTCGCTGAATTTTGTCTCTGTATAAAACATCCTTCTACATAAAACATCCATATATAAAATTTCCTTTGCCTGACCAATCTCTTGTGCATTAGATAGCTGCACAGTGAAACAAATTCAATGTGTTCTGCCAACTTACTGCAACATTTTCATAATTTTATGAGTGAGATTTTTTTTTTGTTACATTTAATATTTAAGGTCAATTTAAATATATGAACTTTGAGATTTGTAATACATTTACAATACATTACCTAGTATATTTTTAAAATATATACTTTACTTAGTAATTGAAATTTTTTTCACCTTTTATTTAATAGCTGATACAAAGAGGACTTAAGAGCAGAAGCCACTTGCAAGCATCCTGCAGATCATTTATAGAACTTGAAAGTGTCTATGCATGTGCCTTTTTGAATTTTGTTGAGTTTTTTTTCCTTCTTCTTTTTTTTTTTTTTTTTGAATGTAGTGTATTTATCAATTGTACAAATACAGAAATACTGGCACATATATTTAAAAATATTTTTAGTGCTTTGAAAGATTAAGACTGCAGATGGTGATTTGTGAGTTTTAAGTGGTTTGGGTATGAATTATAGTACATATTATGCGAAAGAACTTCAAAACCACAGGAGATGATGACTGTAAAACAGAGAGTGAAATATAATACAGCGAATTTAATTTGCTTTCTATAATACCAGATAAAGATGGGGAGGGCCAGAAAAAACAAAACATTTAATGAAGACATTGGGAGTGCAGCAAGATGCTGTAGATGCAGCAGGCTCTCAATAGCAAAAGAATTTTACTCATCAGTTTTTATTTTCTAAATATTTAAGGTTTATTCCAAGCCAGCTCATATCTCCAAGCACCATTCTTACTGTTCAGTTTGACCAGCTGGAACATTTCYATCTGCACATTCGCAAATATGGTTATTTAATCTCATATATTTTAATCAATAAAATGTGAAATAATTAGACAGAAGTCTAGAAGACTAGAACTATGTCCCAGTTTTAATAGGTGTCTGGAGGAAGAGAGACAAAATTCTCCCTCTCTTTTCTCCAGATTTATACTGTGAGTGAGATGTCATTTATATGCTTTTCTCAAAGTGTGTGAAACAGTGTCTGGAAATTAAGCAAGGTTCTCTTACAAATATTGTAGAAACAGCAGAACAAAATCTTCTTTACAGAGCATGGCCTCCTGCTTACTGTACTCATTTTAGCATAACATATCACCCACCACTTGACAGGATGCCTTGCTTTGTGCTCTTCTACGTGCCACACATCTTTTCCTTCGTGCTGAGCCCAGTGGTGTGCTACCATGCTAAAACTTCACCTTGACATTTGCCAAAATGCTCTGTTTCAGGTCACTATTCTCTTCCTCCTGTACAGATATCCTCCCTTGCTGCCTGCAGCTCCTACATACAGCTGGCCCTGAGCTGCTAGTCTCCCCTTGCTGCTGCAGGATCTGTTTTCCTTATTAAGAAGCAGTGTTCTTAAGGAGGTCTTCTCAGTCTGCTCTGGGAGTGGTGTGCYCAAGATATGGTGCTCAGGCTTGCAGTTGCTTTACAATTTGAACCTCATTTGTGCTGCTTCCATCCCTCTCTGTGAACTGTAATGGATTTCTTTGGTACTGCCTTGTACTTGTTTTGTTTTCTGTGCTACAGCACCCATCAAAATAACACAGTGCAACMGGCAGTCCAAAGCCTGCACACAGGTAACTGATAAGATCAGTCCAACCTCGTGTAAATCTGTTTCACTTAGGAAAATACAGGGAAAYAAAGGWGACACTTTTCTCCTGGGAGAGACCCCTTGTAAAGATGAAGAGCAGAACTAAGTAGTTGTACTATCCCATGAATTATTATGGTGGCAACAGGCCCACTTCTTTAATTGAATGTTCGTTTAACAATTTTGGATTACAAAGAGGTTCCAAAGGACTGAGACTGGACYGAAAAGCAATGCACAAATGGAACTCCTATRAAACTGAAAGTCAATGAAGAAYGTTTTCTCACAAAATCTGGGACTTCCTCCAACTTACAAATACAGCAGTTTAGAACATATCACCATTTCATAATAACCACAAAGTTATTATATGTTTTACTGATTAAATGTTAATATTTTCAGAATCTGGTCATTTGATCTGATGAAAGGTATAACTTACAAATTGTTGTCTGTGTAAGAATAATTTGTGCCTTCCATTCTGAGCTTTACTGTAACCTGCAGGTTTGATTGAAACTTTTCTATATTGCTTGTTAAACTTTTACCTTTAAAGCTGCAAATTGTTAAGCAACATTATTTTTCTTCTACTGTGAGCTTTCATTTCTGCTTTCTGTATAGACAGCATTAATTAGAGAAGAGCATAATGTGGGTAAGTTTGTGTCAATAAATAGAGCAGATACCACTGGCTTGTGTTGTGTCCTGATGTGACCGCTCCTTCAGGTGAGCAGGCGCTATTAGTACTAAGGGCTTGTCTAGAAAAGGCCAGCAAGGGAAGTAAAATACRTAGGACCTCATGTGGAACATGTCTTAGGCCTCTTGAGAGAGGGGTTAATATGGTGAGAGAAATGTCATAAAACCACAAATTGCATTGCTACAATCATGTGCTATAAATCCATATAGAACAAAGCAACTTGTGAGGTGATTTGGTGTTCATATAGGTCTKTTAGACTCAGTGCCACAACAGCTGYAATYGCTTAATATCCATCATTTAWTAAATGTCTGCTAAATAATTCAYAATTTATGTTTATTTCTGCACTGAATTATATTTCAGTATGTGTGTACTTCATAAAACACAACAAAATGCTTCAAAGTCCTATTCCCAAAATATAGAAGCTTTTCCAAAGAATCCTTACTAGCTAGAAGAGGATGCCTGATTAGGTAAGATCTTGCAAAATATGATACTCAAAATATCTTCAAATGCTGCATAATCCAGCACTTTTTAAAAGCACTATTTGATGTAATATAGCTTGAGAACATGTAACTGCAGTACTGTAATAAATTGTATTATTTCAAATGTCTTTGTTTTCTTGAAAAATTCTACGTGGGGCTATGTTTTACCCTAGAGTCTCTCAATTTGGTGTACCTAGAGAAATTACACTGATTTTTTTTTTTACAACAAACTTTACTTTTTGCTCAAGCCTTCTACATTTCGTTATAGATTGGCAGTTTAAACAGGAAAAGGAAGTTTGCTTATGAGATCTAGAGCTCATTTCATCATTGTAAGCAAATRAGACAGGGCATGCACTCAAACAAGTATTCCATATTCTAATCCTGATTTTCCTGAATAAATGAAGTAGTGTACTGTGAAATGTGTTGTTTTTTTTAAAAACCTAGATCATATCAGACAATGAATTTTATAGTTCATGACAGCAGGCCCTTTTTTGTTTTCTAGGTGATAAAAGGAAAATTAAAGTTTGATTCCCTTAGTACTTAGACATTCCAGACAATGCATTCTTTATTGTGCCAGCTACATAATAAGTGATTTTTTTGTGTCAGCCAGTGCARATACAGGGAAGAAACAACTGTATTTGTAATGGTGAGAGGTCATTGTTATTCTATTTTCCTCTACTCTTTCTGCAGTTGAAGGTAAAGAGGCAGTAATGCTACAACAGTAAAAAAACCTTTGTAGGTATACACAGATGGGTTACACAGGTGGACTTATCTCTCAGAATGTTGGAGGCTGAGTGATAATGAAGTTGATGGAAATGGATCTTATGTTGTCTTTTGTTAATTTGTGSTTGATAAGGTACTCAATAACTTACACTGAGTGATTTAACCACTTTGAAAACAATTCCCCTCCTACCTCCCAAACTAAAGCAAACAAACCCTTGACATAAATGTGTAAAGGAAGAAGTATTTTGCATGGCAGGATGAGGAAGTAGTTTATTTTATTTTGYTTTGTGGATTGGTTTGTTGTGAGTTTTTGGTTGGGGGCTTTTTTGTTGTTTGGTTTGTTTGTTTCTTTTGTTGTTGTTTAGGTTTTTTTGGGGGAGCTAAGCAGGTTTGTTTAGGGTTTTTTTGGGGAGCTAAGCAGATACTTAATGACTGTTAGAAGATAACTCATTAGCTGGATACTATGGGTATAAAGCAGTGGTGGTTTTCCTACTTTCCTCAGTAAGGACATGATTTGTATCCTTCAATACGTAGCTATTAAACATTTTTTTCAAACAAATTCTGGGATTTGAATTWTCTGTCCATCCTTAAAGTTGACTGATATTCACCTGAAGGATCAAAAATGATTGAGTAACTTAAAAATCCTGTATATGTAATTTATTTGAGAATCTAGACTAAGAGAGAGATAATATTCTGCTTTCTCACACTGCTGCACAATAAAAAACCCAATAACACTTTTTTTCATCTCTAATTGCCTATCCTGGCACCAACAATAATTTTTCATGTCAGTAAATCGAGGTTTGACAAAACAGTAGACTGCACCTTTCATTTGCACATTTGGTGTAAAACAGAAGCATTATGTTATACTCACATGAGTGAAACTTATTTGTTTCCTACAGATTTGCACTTTACTGATGTGTATATCATTATTTTTGTTTTGGTCAGAAAAACTTTGTAATATATAATATTGTAGTGATATTTATAGTGCAAGTTTGACTGTGGAGCTGACTAACTCAGTCTGTTAAAGATAACATAAGAATATGGGGTTTGTCAGAATACACAGTTGATAGCTCATCTGTGTAAGAGGCAAGGACAAGAGACAGGATAAGCAATAATTGAGATACCCAGACAGGTAAAACAKAAGAGAAAGGAGATAACAGAAAATAACAAAGATTTTTTTCCTCTGGTCGCTGATCAAGGGAAAACTGAAGGAGCCACTTGGAGCTATCAAGAAGTTCAACCAGAACTTTGTAGTTGAGAAGGAATTAGGGAGACAAGAAAATTATTGGGCCTCCTGAGAAAGAGAGTTTTTATGGGATTTTCTGTGATGTTTGTGGGATTTTGTGAAACTTCTGAGGGCATTGTGTGCATGAGGAAAACTACTCCAGGATCTTTAGAAGGGCCAAAGGCAGGGAAAGGTAGGAACCAAGCTGGATCAGAGAGCAGAGGAGATGAGAAAAAAAGTGCCAGTTGTGTCTAAGCTGCTGATCACTCTGCTTATGAAGCAAAAGTTCTGTGCCTGATTACCATAGTCTCCCTCCTTACTAATTTTTTAGTCCTCCCTTCTTACTAATTTTTTCCTATATATTTTCTATGTGACCTTGCCATTCTGTACCTAGCAGAGATAGGACTTGCTAACAAATTTCAAGCCAGGCTAGTTAGGGAGAAAAGAGGGCAGGGTGGCATCTTCAAAGACCCAAGATCTGAACTGGTGAATGGAAAGGGTATGTAGGATCCTGACAGGAATATTTTATTAATTTAGGCTATTTAAATATTCAGTGGTTCTATGAATATTAGTGTGCTTGTGACATGAAAMTGTGTTCTCCTAAATAGCCTTTCATTCAGGTATTTATGTTCATCTTGATTTTTAATTTTTTTGGAAGAATAAGTTCTATTCAGGTATTTCAATGCCTGAATAAGAAGAATAATTTACTTTGAGGGTTTTGTGTTTGCAATTACCTTGTTTGCAAATGTCTGCTGGTTTTTATAAAAAAGAGAAAAGTAGTAGCATGTAGTTTTCCAAACCTGATGATAAAACTTTTTCAGCTTTATGAAATGCCAGAAAAAAAGGAGACATTTATAATTATAATATTTTGTAGCAATATAATAGCTAGTAAATCCCATGGAACACCAATGTTGAAAACACACATTGGAGTCCTGTTGATAACACTTTCCTAACAGACATTCATGTTGAGTTTTTGCGGTTGTTTTGCCAAATTTTGTTGTTTTAATCCAAATTCTTCATTCAGTCTATGAACTGTAATATTTGAGACTTATGAACCACATTATATCAGAGGTCATTGGTGTTAGTCACTAAAAATCAATTCTGAGCAGYCAGGTTACCTGGTGAAAGCTGGGGGCCATGAGGTCTGCTCTCGGGGGCTGACTTATGTCACACTGCGCGGCAGAGAAAGGAGTAGTGCTCATCCCAGCCCCTGGGAAAGGCACTTGGATTAAGCTTTCTGTTTGAAAAATGGTGATGAGAAATCAGATATTGTGTTCACAGGAGGAAAGGGAGTTTGTGTGACATAAACAGCAATGGGAATTTTGCTGACAAGACCAACTCTATATTTCAAAGTTTGGGGGGGGAGGTGTTTGTTGGTACATTTTTTTCTCCCTGTTGCTGTTGTTATTAAAGAATCTGAAACTCCAGTCATACTTGTCTTCACTGTTCCATCCTTTGTGATCATTAATTTCATGTTAACTTGAGTTCTTCCTTTGTTTTTTTAATGCCTCATTATACAGTTAGCATGAGTACATCTTTTATCCTTCTGACTTCTCTCATGTGACTTTTTTTCCAAATGAGTCCAAAAATAGAAACAGCCTGACCCATGTGTGAAACTGTCATACTTAGAGTTTTCTTGTTCTAAATGAAGAGAAGGAATAAAAAGGACTGTTAGCCCTTCTTTTCCCTCCTTCATACCATGTCTAATATCATTATCACACAGACATCTGATGTGCTCTCCCTCTCTGGAGACATTGAAAATTCACCTGTGTGCTTCTCTGAATAACCTGCTATTAGTGACACTACCTTGGAAAGGGCATTGATCTAGGTAATCTCCAGAGATCACCCAAGTGAGAAAGACATTCAGACTCTGTAAAGTATTGCTTAAAATGCCATTCAATAGAGATAAAACTATAAAAGAAAGAAGAGTATCAATAGAAGGTAATGCTAAGTTTTGCTTTCTCTTGGCGGGGCTTCCCATCACGAAATGAAATCACTGGTACTAACAGGGAGCTGTGACAGGTTCCTCAGTTATCATCAAAGCTGAAGTTTATATTGTGCCCCTGAAGTTTATATTGTGCCCATGGGATACAGCCTCAGTGCCAGGCTGTGTATGTGGTACAGCATGAGGCAGAGATGACTCAAATGGCGCATTGATCACAACTCCTGGGTGTGCAGTGATCTTCCAGCCATGGTCACTGTGCTGCTCGAAAAGAAAGATGCTTAGGGTGACTTCTAGCTTTCCCACTTACTTAGAAGCTGTTGTCCTGGGGGAGCATGAATGAACTATTAATGTAATAAATAACAAAATGAAATTTCTTCTCCACACCCCTGTCTAAATAAAGATAATTAAAACAGATTAAATATAAGATACTCTTGTTACAATTACAAGAGAACCCAGTGGTGATTATTTGAGTGATAACTGAAATTATCTAGTTTAAGCAGCCTTTAAAATTAGGAGGAGAATCTAAATTAATAATAAAGTAAATTTGAGACAGTGGATGCTGATTTCATATCAGAACTTCAAAAGATACTTATGCTCATTGGCAGATAAAAGTATTCATTCTTATAAATCACTGTGGCCATATAGTGGTGCTTCAGCAAAAAGTGATAACTTCTGAACAAGCACAATTCTCAGGAATGTGAGGTCAGAATGATAGTTATCTGCTTTCTCTTTTTCCTCATTACTTACCTTCTCTGGAGAGCCAACTAAGTCTGTGCTATGAGCTGAAGGGTCACAGCTTGTTAATTATTACAATTAACTGACTTCTGCTGACTCAGTTCAAGAAGTCTGTTACAAAAGAGATGAATTCAGCAGGATTCCAATGTTAAATTTTAATTGTATTAATATTATACTGACAATGTCCAAGTACCTTATAAGTGATACTGATTTATGAGCAACATGGAAAGGGAATTCTCACAGTGAAATTTTTTTTAATGAAAAAATCAAATTTTTGAAATACTTATGCAAATCTTTACAGTCATTCAGCATATATGAGTTTTTAAAAATGTTCAGGCTGAGATAAAACTACTGTCTGCAAAATACCAACCATAAAATTAAACAGTTATCTTTAAAGAGAATGATTTTTTTTGTTTGTTTGTTTGGGCTTTTTAGTTTTTTMCTTGTTGGAAGAGGTGGAAAATATAATAGAGGGCTTTTTTAACCAAAAATCAAATTTTAAAGTCAATAACATTGCTATATAGGGAAAACCCTGATTCTTATTATTCAAAAATAGGTCTACAAAAGATAAAGTAGAAATAGTGGAGTTGTATTTGTATTTCTCAAAGTGATTGGACTTTCATGTGGGTATTTAGAAAGAACAGAAAGGATGTTATGAAGTTTTACGAAGGGTTAAAATGAAACCCATTTTTGATCTGAGCTCCTTTAAGCATCATCCATCCTTAAGGTTAGCAAATACTTCCTAAAAATGTTTCACAAGTTACAAGAGTGAAAATTACAAAAAAMCAGCACATCCTGCCATAATAAATTCAATGTCACAAGACAAAACCATTTACAGTGTTATTGATACTGAACCTAGATGAAGTGTTTGGCTTAAAGAGGGTAAATCTACAAAATTTTCCAAAATAGAAAAGAACCCTTCTTAGGGAAGAAATCTGTAAAATACACGGTTGCAGTAAATACCAGTTTGATATCATTACTGTGCAATGGAGGAGAATGTAAGGAATGGGCATTCATTCAATCTTCAATCTGAGAGCAAATTTAAAACCTAAGTCTAAGAATACTTATGATTTTGAGCAGAAATGAAGATTTCTGTTGGAAATGTGTTGGTTTTTTCTCCCTCAGGTGATGTCACAGAATAGTTAACTGATCCAGTTTTATGGGCAGGAAAGTAATAAAAAATTAAAACTAAAGACAAGACATTATTCTTTTTGCCTTCTATTCAAGTGTATACTTGGTGCAAATTTAGTACTTGACATAAAATCCAAGCAGACCCTGAAAAGTGAATTGTATTCCTTCTGTCACAGTAACAGACTGGTGGTAAATGGTTCTGCTCTGAATGGCCTGAAGGGAGAATTCTCTTCCCCTCTATGGTCTTTTCTATCTGATTTCCTTCTACTGTGAAAAAGTTAACATTGATTTTTCTTGTTGAAGATAAATTGTGGCCATTCCCATCAACTTCAAAAGTAAATATCGTAGTGTTTTGCCATATTTTATACACAGGTTAATGAGATGGGAAAAAAATCCAAACTTCCAAAAAGTTGAAGCTATAATAATGGTTTTGGGCTTGTATCTTGGGGGAAAAAATAAGCAAATTATTCTTTTGTGGGATAATTTAGTTTAGTTTTGCTTTTTGTGTTTTCTAAATGAATAATCATAATGTAAGCTAGCTCTGGGATGCAAACTATGTCATAGAAGTACTTTCCCATTTGTATGAAAAAATTTTACTTCCAGAAAAAAATTTCTGGTGGGTAAGGTTGGAAGGGGGGGACCACCGTGGGTCATCTGTCAAACCTCCCAGTTCAAGCAAGGTCATCCTAGAGCACAGGGCACAGGATTGTGCCCAGATGGTTCTTGACTATCTCCAGTGAGGGAGACTCCACAGCCTCTCTGGGCAATCTGTTCCAGTGCACAAGTGCCTGCACAGTAAAGAAATTACTTGTTTTATTCCAGTGGAATCTCCTCTGCGTCAGTTGCTTCTCATGCTATTGCTTGACTGCAAGAAGAGGCTGAGTCCATGCTCTTGACACTGTCCCTTCAGATTCTTATAGTCATTGATAAGCTCCTGTCTCTTCTCAGGGCTGAACAGKCCCAGCTCCCTCATACTTTCCTTGAATGAGAGATGTTTGAGTCCCTTAAACATCTTTGTGACCCTCCCCTGGACCTGTTACAGGAACTCCATGTCTCTCTTGTATTGAGCTCATTGTGGTGCATCATTCTCAAGTCTGGAGGAAACGATCCTTGAATATCAACCAACTTTCTTGGATCCCTCTTCCCTGTGGGGCTTGTTCCCATGGGATTCYCCCAGGAAGAGCCTTGAAGGGCTTWAATTTAACTCTYCTGAAACTCAGATTTWTTATGGATGTACAAGATATGCCYATGGGTGTTCGTAAGAACCTCACAGATTTTTTTTTTCCTCCAGGGCAATGTTTGCCTCATAAAATTGAGTGGTACTAGTAGCTGCTGTTAAATGAATCTATCATTTCTTTTAATAAGACAGGAATATGCCTACTGAGAAATTTCTGTGCWGTACAAAATGAAGGCACTCTGAAATGTACTGTAGTCTTTGTTATACCTTCATTTCTTCATGCTGAAAGACATCAAATGCTTTAAGGACAGATAAAATGCAACAAAAAATATTGGTTCTAGAGTGGAATAAAGAGGAAAATGCATGCAACAAGAATGAAAGGTCACATTTATCTAGAAAATCTCCTGAATTCTTAGACAGGTGTCAGCTTCTGACATTTTTTCCTATTTGCAGGAAAATGTTAAAAAAGTATTGTCTCTTTTCAGTCCCATAAATTGSAAGAGAATCTGAGGAATAGGCTTACATTTTAGACACATGTAAGAAGGTGATTAAAAAAAAATTATTGTGCTATTTTAAGAACTGTAAAATTGTAGTTGCCTTGATTATACTCAGCATATACACAAAGCAACCAAAGAATCCTTAAAACCTATCTAATCAGACCAGAGTGGAAAGAGCTTTGTGTGATAATAACACTAAATACTTGGGTGCATGAGATTCAAGAAGTAGAATATTCTGATTTGAAGTTTACCTGCAAAATGTCAGTGTTAGATTTGAAATAAGTGGAATAGAAGTCAGTTGAAGGATCAATTGAGAAGAGTGAA
The DNA here is from genome assembly GCA_902810485.1 of Alauda arvensis. Taxonomy (NCBI): domain Eukaryota; kingdom Metazoa; phylum Chordata; class Aves; order Passeriformes; family Alaudidae; genus Alauda; species Alauda arvensis. Next base: position 122,912 of record CADDXX010001008.1, on the reverse strand, counting down.
GCAGAATCACTTTTGCTCCCACTGCACTTTAATGAGRTAGCTGGTCATGCACAGTGTCAAAGTATCTTGACTTAAAACCAATCAGGGAGTCTTCAGGTGAAACAGGGAAAGTATTTTAAAGGTATTCAGTGGTTATTCAGTTGAATTGAAAAAATATTTTCCTAGTTTTATACTACGTTTTGCTTCGCAATTTAATTTGCTTTACAGTGTATCTTTGTACACGAATTGTTAGTTTGAAACCACACAATTTCATGGAAAGTAGTTGTACTTTGTGGCTCCTTCTAAGCTGACAGYAAGAGTATCGATTGTTTTCACATGAATCAGGCTTTTTTTTATGTTWATAGTAAGACCAAAATTGAGACAGAAACTTTTCATAAAAGGAGTGAAAATAGACCACTTTTCACTATGATTTATTTAATTATTTTAACCAAACAATAGTATWTAGTTCAGAAAGTAGAAAAATGTTGTGGATCTGAGCCAAAGGCCCCTGGAATCTGTAAGAGTATTTCTAGTGACCTCAGCTGGATTTCCCTGTAACTTAAATGGGCTAATGAATATTTTAAAATTTAATCTTCTTGCAAGAGTAACCCTAACAGAGTAGCTTMTTAAATATCTTATAAAGGATGTAATTTAGTTTTTGTGAAATTTAACACTGGTCCTGTTTTTAACAAACAAGTGGTATTTGCCATTTCTGTCTCTCCCAATTCACATGGACCCGTTTTTAATTTCCACTCTGTGGTCCAGCTCCTTTCCTCAGACATGGAGGAAAAACAGAAATTTTCTCTTTCTCAGAGAAAAAAAAACCAACAAAAACATAATTTCCATGTTCTTGTATGAAGTTGAGAGTGAGGATTATAAAGCAGAGAAACTTCTGTAGGAAAACAGGGGCCAGAAAACACTTGAGAATGTGGGTTAATAAATTGAGAATTTGTAGTGGGGTGATAGGGGCAGAACCAACACAGAGTAAGTCTGTGGAAGTTATCTCCCTAGCTTTTTCCACTGTTTCCCAGTACCTGGAGAAGATTTCAAACTAGACATGGCTCCATTGATCTTAAAAAACCACAGGATGAATTTGTTAAATATTTGTTAAACATTTTTGGCCAGTGTTGAAATCTACTAGGCAGTGATAGGCAGTCATGACATACTCTCTACCTTCTGAAAAGTGAATACAAGACTGAAGTTTCAACACTGTTTCTTGAGTAATCTTTTGTATTCCAGGGTCCTACTGGAAGTACTCTCAAGTAGGGTGAATTTGTGTATCAGAATCTATTGGTTCATGATCAGAGCACTTTATCATCTCTTTCTCAACAGTGCTTGAAATTTTCCTTCTTTTTTGGTTCTGTAGGAGCTTCTGATTTTGTGGGACTCTTTTTTGTGCATGGTCCTAGGATAACTTTATAATGCTTGTATCCCCAATTCTGCTTATGCTAGATATTGAGTTCTGTGCTTTTAAAACTAGATCTGAAAGTGAAGTGAGGGGGAGAAGGAGAAGCGGTGGAATGTCTGAGGCAGATGCATTCAAAAACATAGAATAGGAGCTTCAGCTCTCTCTCTCAGGGACTGTACAATTAAATTGCTACTGAARACTCTGGTTTTGATCTGGCTTTTCTTTCACCAGAGTCAATAAAAAATTGTCACTAGTTTTAAACAATAAATGTGTATCTGTTTCATTATTACCTTTTCTGAGCGTATACTTCATAGTTGAATGTTAGACKGCTTCATATTAGGTATTTCTAACTCTGTCTTTCTACCAGTGACTCTGGAATATTTTAAATTTGTTTTCTCAAAGTGATGTTGAATTGCTGTCGAAAATAATTTTTCAGAATGATGACCTTGTCGCCGTTGCTAGTTCTAGTGAAAATACTTTTATATCAGTTGAAGAGAGTGCAATTACCTGCAAGTCATTTTGCATAAAAGATGAATGGAAAGTGTCTCTGACATGCTTGATGGAGGTTAGCAACCCTTTCACATCTAATGAAATGTTGTGGATATYTTCATTCTTCATGCAATTTTCTTTACTTCTGATTAGGAGGAAACAGATGTTTAAATGAAGGTAATACAATTAAATTGGCTGTGGGTGAAATACACGTCATTGTTCCATGCTTGTAGGCTTACACTGTGTATGCTTGGTAAAAGTATATAGATGTGTCTTGTGGGAGCCTGGGTCACTACTTTGGGTGCCCTGGGAGGCTCGAGACCCTCACAAGAGATCCAAGAGTCTTGGGACAAAGCCAAAGATACCTGTGCCTTTGACCTGAGCCCCTGGAAAAAGMTGCCGACATTGAAAGAAACAATGCAAGCCACAAGAGTTTAATTAGCGTAATTATATCACAGGGTGAAAAGTACAATTTTTAGATTTTAATATAGGGGTTAGGAGGGCAAAGATGGAGGAATTTGGATGTGTCTATTCTCCCTTTCCTGGTTCTTCTTGTYCYCCATCTTCTGGAGGTGGTGACTTTTCAGGATTGGATTGTAGTAGAGTTTCACAGTTTAACATGAGTCCTAGGTGTTGKTACRTAGAGGAAAACACTGTTCATGTAGGTTTAAGTATCAAAGTTAAGGTGCCCTTGTAGGAGGGTCGGATCTTTGCTTCTCCGGCTGCCTGCACACTCCACAGTGGGCAGAAAGAATTTGTAGAGATAAGAAAAAGAATAAACAATCTTCAAAGACAGACACTCAGATTCCTGCTCTCCTTCGAACCCTTTCTCTCAGGGCTCAAAAAGACATAAACCTRAGAGTGTCTAACCTGTATGCCAGCTGGAATAAAGGGAATCAAGATTTGGGTTTTCTCAGGGGGCTGTGACTGTGTTAAGGCCTTTTCAAGTACATTAGAAGCATGGGATCAGATTGATASCAACTACAGTTCATTAACACTTTAGACCAGCCTTTAAATATTAATTCATTTAGACGTGTGTCTCTTAAGATATTCAGAGGAAGGGTGACCCACTGATCAGCCTGGTGTATGGCATTTGCAGGTCAGTTCCCCTTTCTGCTTGCTCAGAGTGTAGGAAATAAACCAGAGTTTTCAAATTGTGAAATACAGTTATTAGTACTGCCACATTTATATCACTTTTGCACAAGCTTTTTTATTGCTGTGAGGTGTTCATGTCCCAAAGAAAAAGAGGTCATGTAAATGGCTAAAATACATAAGACTAGATAATCCTGATTAAAGGGCAGAAATARACTTGACAACAAAGAGATTTGATCTCATTCAGTCTCTAGTTTATCCCTTAATACAGGAAATTAGTATCTTCCTTCAGCTTATTTCTTGGAACTTATTTCCCCTATTCCTTTTATTTAGCCTCTGGCTAACAGGAAAATTTAGCAAAGCCACTGATTTTGTCTTGAACCTGCTCCCCTTTCACCCTGTCCTCCACCTCTCACTCCTTGCCATCRGTGAGACAATTCAACAAGGGACAGWAATGAATTCTGAACCCAGAATGAGGTAACTAATGGGRTATATGTACAGACTAGCCAATGAGAGGCTGGAAAGCAGTGCCATGGAAAGGGACCTGGGGGTCCTGGTCTGTGGCAAGTTGAACATGAGCCAGAAGTGCCCTGGCAGCCAGGAAGGCCAGCCCTGTCCAGGCACAGCATCACCAGCTCTGCATGGGAGGGGATTGAACTGCTCTGCTCTGCATTGGGGCAGCCTCACATCAGGTGCTAGAGGCAGCTTTGGGTGCCACAATGTAAGGAAAACATTAAACTATGAGCAAGTGTACCAAGGAGGGCAAGGAAGATGGTGAAGGGCATTGAGGGGAAGCTGTATGGGGAGTGGCTGAAGTCGCTTGGTCTGTTCAGACTGGATAAGAGGAGACTGAGGAGAGACCTCATTGCAGTCAACAATTTTCTTATGAGGGGAAGAAGAATGGCAGGCACTGATCTTTTCTCTGTGCTGACTGGTGAAAAGACCTGAGGGAAATGCCCTGAAGATGTATCAAAGGAGGTATAGGCTGGATATGAGGAAAGGATTCTTCACCCAGTGGGTGGTTAGGAACTGGAACAGGCTCCTGAGGGAAGTGATCAGAGCAGCAAGCCTGACAGAGTTCAAAAGCATTTGGACAATGCTCTCGGGTACATGGTGGGACTCTTGGGTTATTCTGTGCAGAGCTAGGAGTTAGACTCAATGATGCTTGTGATTCCCTTCCAACTCACCATATTCTATGATTTTGTATGAGTCTGTGGTGTCTTCCCATGTTTTGAACTGGGGATAATTTCCTCTTTACACATATCCATGACAAAAAGTTTCAAAAAATCCAGTTGTACTTTGTATGTTGAACTTGGCTTGTCAGGTTATTAGATCAAAAGAAAATCAAAATATATTAGAAATTTAAAGAAGAGGATAACACCTGAAGCCATGAGTAAAAATATTGAGATTATCGACTCTGTGTTCCTAAGATTAATTTAGAATTTAATCCCCAAACCACAGTCAATGAATAATTCCTGCTCAAATAATTATATGTTGTTAATTGTTGTGGCAGATAGTTCAGTCCCAGGGTGGAGTTAAAGAYAACATTCCCTATTTTCTAAAACTACTTTACTGTTCTAATAGCAGCTGATGAGAGCAACAGTGTTCCAAATGAATCAGTGGTGTTTGCTCTGAACATTGCACATATGTCTAAAATAAACCCTGGGATAGGACAGGCATAGGTACTTCTTTGCAGAACTTATAAGAAGGTATATAAATACATATATAAATACATATATAAATATATGCATATATATGTATATATAATATTTTGTCATTATTTCTACATTTCTTTAATGGTGTAGGGAGTAGTAGTTGGGGCAGGTGGGATTGCAACTGATAGTTCTCTGAGCATCTTTTTATTTAYATAGCTGCTCCTCATATCAGTAGAGTCAAGCTGTCATAAAAAAATAACTAGTTACACTGCAGTCACTCAAAAATGTTTGCTCACACATTAACTAAYGGGGCAACAGCTGGAAGATGAACCCCAGCTGCATACTCTGAAGAAAACAGATGGGCTGAAGTAGGCTAGATTAGACCCATTAGCTGCTGATGGCTTCTGGGGTAGATATTTTTAATGGCCCTTAATCAGCCCTTTATTTCATCTCAGGTATATAAAATCCTGTYGTCTTTATATTCATATGGTAGTAGCTTCCATATGAGCTATCACCTTCCTGTATGTGGCATTAGGTACTCAGCCTATTGTTGGTACTGGGTGTGCTGGGATTTCGCAGGTTATCAGTGACAGATTATGGTACGTATAGAATCAACAGTTACAKATTCACAGAATGTGCTGATTTACATGGATCATTGAGTCCAACTCTTRTCCCTGCACAAGACAGCTCCAAGAGTTACGCCATATGCCGGAGAGCATTGTCCAACTGCTTTTGAGCTCTGCCAGGCTTGGTGCTGTGACTACTTCCCTGGGAAACACGTTCCAGTGCCCAACCACCCTCTGGATGAAGAATTCTTTCCTAATATCTGGCCTCAACCTCCTTTGACATAACTTCAGGCCATTTCCTTGGGTCTTGTCACCAGCCACCACAGAGAAGAGATCAATGTCTGCCCCTCCACTTCCCCTCACAAGCAAGTCGTTGACTGCAATGAGGTTTCTCCTCAGTCTGCTCTTATCCAGGCTGAACAGACCAAATTACCTCAGCCACTCCCCATACAGCTTCCCCTAAATGCCCTTCACCATCTTCCTTGCTCTCCTTGGTACACTTGCTCATAGTTTAATGCCTTTCTTATATTGTGGCACCCAAAGCTGCCCCCAGCACTTGATGTGAGGCTGCCCCAGCTCAGAGCAGAGCAGGACAATCGCCTCTCTTGCCCAGCTGTGATGCTGTGCCTGATGCCCCCAGGACAGGGTTGTCCCTCCTGGCTGCCAGGGCACTTCTGGCTCATGTTCAACTTGCCACAGACCAGGACCCCCAGGTCCATTTCTGCAGCACTGCTTTTCAGCCACTACCCTGCAGAATTTATCAGYCATTGGTCAACAACCCTTTCAGAATATATTTTTCCTAGGAAGGTTTTTCTATCCAAATATCTAGGAACYCATTCACAGGACATTCACTCCAATGAAGCCTTTTGACATCACCACTACTCATCCTTATCAAAGCTCATTTTACAGTATTTTCCCTTTTCCTGTCCACTGATGCTTCATTAGATCTGTAATCCTTAAATTTACTTGTAAGTTTTTATGCTACACTGTGACCTTTATTATCATGAATAATAAAGCACTACATTTAATTACAAATGTAATTAAACACAGTGAAAGGTACTCTAAGAGGGGCAAAATGAAATTCCCCTTTGGGTTCTTTCCTTAAAAGCACAAACTCCTCATGAAATAGTGATAATAGTAATATGTTTYCAAGTCTTAATGCGAGTTTTCTTTTATTCAGTATGTTCTCTTTTCTCTATTGATTTGCAGAATGTTAGTACATGTACAATAGATGGCCAGTCCTTTTATACAGTTGCTGATATTAAATAACATGGTATCATTGTCCTGTAACTTAGCACAAGGAAATTACTGGCCATTACTGACCATCATATCATGTGTATGATAATGGTAACAAAAGCAGCATCCTAATACCAGCCTAATTTTTCAGTACTGATGACTTGATCAGAGTSAAAAGTCTCAGCTAAGTGAAAGTGCTTTCCAAGGTATATCTGCTTTAAATCTTTTAAAAACCTTTCAACAAACATTACTAGGTAATTTTGTTCCAAGTTCCTGGAACCAACAAATTTGCAAACAAAAAAATAACACTTTTTTTTTTTTAAAGCAACACGTTTTCAAATTAAACTGTATTTTACAAGAATTTCATGCTATATTCAATTAATGTATATAAGCTGTTTTGTATATCACAGGATGAYCTAAATACATAATTTTCCTTCAGAGGAAAAAGACTTCTCCACTATGGAAATGGATAGGGTCATACTCATCCCCTTTCTCTTAAGGCCAGCAGTGGCTAATTTTTTCAGTCACTGGTGCCAAAATTGCATAAGGGACACTGTAATTTAATGGTTTTTGTTCCAGTCTATGTCTCAGCCAAAGCTGGTGCTACTATGGAGGGATCAACATTGCTGCTGCAGTCATTTATGAGGTTCTTAACTCAGAATTCTAACTACCCTATATGCATAACAGTAGTTTATTCCTTCCTGTGTTAATGGTTTCCAAGATTACCTACCTTTGACTGTATAAAGACCTCACTTTACTTAGTATACAAGCAATTAAAAAAAAAGAATCATATGGAAACATTTCCAATTTCTTTACATATGTACTCTCAAAAATTGAAAGTAAGTTGTTTTTTTTTCTTCATGGTGAATGATCAAATAGTTTTGGTGATTGATCAAATAATTTTTTGGTGAAAATGTTCTATTGTATTCCATTACACAGCATAAGCCAATTTTAACTCTAATTATGAAGAATAGCGTAGCTGGTATTACCACAGGCTAATGCTTTTAATTTTTCATGAGTACTGTCCTGAGGTAGAAAATGTATTTTGTATGAGTTTGGCGAGTAGCTAATAAAGCTGAAAATTTAATGTGTAGGTAGCACTATCCTGACAACACCTGACAATCAAAACAATTCCAAGAAAATTCAACACTACTTACAAAAATAATCAAAAAGAGCGTATCTGTTTTTTCTTTCCTGGAAAAGGAGAAGACAAGGACATCAACAGTTCCTGTCCCATGGGAGACASTCCCCTATTTACTTCTCCWACRKGGGTCCTYCCCATGAGCTGCAGTTCTTCCCAAACTGCTCCAACATGTCTCTTCCACAGGCTACAGTCCTTCAGGAAGAGACTGCTCCCGCATGGCACCCCAGGGAAAAGTCTTGCCAGCAAAGCTGCTTCAGCGTGGCATCCTYTTTCCATTGGTCTGCAGGTCCTGCCAGGAGCCTGCTCTAACACWGGCTGCTCAAAGGGTCACAGCCTCCTTTGGGCATCCATCTGCACCAGGGTGGGGTCCTCCAGGGTCTGTAGGTGTATCTSTGCTCCAYTGTGGACCTCTAAGGGTTGAAGKAGCATAGCTGGTCTCACCACAGTCTTCACCACGAGCTTCAGGGGAATCTGCTCCAACACCTGGGGCATCTCCCTCCTCTCATTCTCCACTGACCCTGGTGTCTGCAGAGTCAGTTCTCTCATATATTCTCACTYCTCTCTTCTCCTCTGCAATTGCTTCTGCCCAGTGACTTCCTTCCCCTCCTTTAATATGTTTTCCCAGTACCACTGTTACTGATGAGCTCAGTCTTGGCCAGTGGCAGGCCCATCTTGGAGCTGGCTGGCATTGGTCCKGCCAGACATGGGAGAAGCTCCCACCTATCAGGTGTTGGCTGTGGGGCAGAGGTCTGCTCCTGCCACAAAACTGCAATAATTCCTTCCTCATTCATGGTTTCTATCTACCAGTATTCACCTGCTTTTTCCTTATTAGATTAATTCACTGTTTGTTAGCAAAGATATTTTGTAGCATCATTTCAATTGTAGTTTTAATGGGCTATACAGATATGGGTGTTTCACAAAGTTCAGTGTGAGCTTGAACTGTTTTTTTAGAGCAACATGCAATGCAGGGATGAAAAAATATATGTTAAAAATATAGCCTCCATGCAGACAGTTGATGGGCAGAAAAATAGTAATTTTTCAGAGTCTGGGGGTTGTTTTTGGATTTTTTTTTGCACTGCTTTGGATTTGTAGCATTCACAGTGTAGGGCTGAAGAACCTTAATAAATTATTGACTGTTTGCATCCAACTGATTTTTTTTTCCCCAAGGTATTCTGAAACTGTAAACAACAGGAAAAACTACAGAAACAGAATAAAATATAGTGTATGTTCCAGATACATGTTTTAAAATGAGATTGTGCCATGCACATTAACTAGTTTTGGGTTTGGTTTTATTGGTGGGGGGTTTTTTGTTTTGGTTTGGTTTTTTTTTTTGGTTCTTTGGGGGTTTTTTGTTTTGTTTTGGATTTTTGATTTTGTTTTGTTTGGGTTGTTTTTAAACACAGTGAATATAGAAAAAATATATAGTGTTTTGTCACGCATTATTTTCTAATTTCTACATTGAAGTAGTCACACTGGGTTTGCAATTCTCAGAGCTACTGTCRTTCACTCAGGGAACAGACCTCCCATGTGGACTTCTGTCCAGACAAAAACCCCTTGAGATACGAAGTCAATGTTCTAAATGAATTTTAGTCAAGGAATTATTGCAGAGAGAAGGCACTAACAAAAACTATGGCTATAGATAGTTTTCGAGCAAATAAAAAGAAAAATTTGTTCCATAACATATAATTAATTTATGTTAGCCTCCTGTATTAACATGAGCCTAATAATACTTCTCTGCTCAATATGAGTAATAACTAGGTCTATTTTAAGAAACAAGTAAGTTTCAACTCAGTACAAKCCAGTTACTCTTGTTTGTCATGTTTGCTGAATTGAAGCAAAAGCAAGCTGAACTAATTTTTTCCATTCCTAATTTGAGAGTTTTATTGAAAGAAAACAGGATTAAGTGTTATGTTTGTCTACCACCTGTAAGAATGAGAAAGAAGAGGTTTTGGTTTGTTGTTTTAGTTGGTTGGGGTTTTTTTTATTTCTTTTGTTGCTTTATATTTAATTTTAAGATTTAGAATCTCAGTAAGTGGTGAAACCTAGTTTATTTTTTCTCTGTAATAGACTTTAAACCCACAGCCAACTGTGGGTTACACAGTTACAACTGAGATGCTGTAACTGCTTATTCTGTCTTGGTCCCGTAGGAAGGATGAAGAAAAGGGGTTGTAATCAGACATGCATCTCACTGCCACCAGTCTGTAGAATCTAATATTTGGTCATCTCTCTCTCTGTGTATGTGGCATTGCACAGTCTCAACTACAAAACTGTACAGTATTTCTTGTAGCCTGTACTTAGGTTTTTTGCATCTGCAGACACACAAACACCTCTATACTCTTGGCATTATATCTTTGTAGACCATATAGTATATGTAGACCATATACTATATGGTCTACAAAGATATAATGCCAAGCAAGAAGAGTTTCCATATGATAGCTTTTAATCTGATGACCCTGAAATTACTTGTACGGAATTGGTTAGAGAATGCTAGTCTGAGATGTAAATTTGGTTCCCTTTAAGTAAGTCTATCTGATGTATTAGTATTTGTCACAATTCACTGGTAGAGAATGTGATGTTTGTTATGGATTCTTCTCAGGCTGGACAAAGACACCAGACAGGTGTCAGGCTTTTATTGTACAGTCTCCATAATCCCATCAGCCAGCCCACTGCTTTAGACTCACTGCTAAGGTGTTGRCTAACAAGCCCTTAAATGTATACAGTACACTTTAATAAGTTTTTAACTCACACAACACA